>OY829327.1:96260831-96490693 GCA_963691655.1 Toxonevra muliebris | reverse complement strand
TCTCCCTTTATCTCTCTCTATCCCTTTCTCTCTCCCTATCCCTTTCTCTCTCTCTTTTTCTCTCTCTCCTTTTCTCCCTCTCTCTCTCTTCCTCTCTCCCTTTCTCTCTCTCTCTCTTCCTCTCTCTTTTTCTTTCTCTCTCTCTTTTTTCTCTCTCTCTCTTTTTCTCTCTCTCTCTCTTCCTCTCTCCCTTTCTCCCTCTCTCTCTCTCTCTTCCTCTCTCTCTTTCTCCCTCTCTCTCTCTCTTCCCCTCTCCCTTTCTTCCTCTCTTCCTCTCTCCCTTTCTCCCTCTCTCTCTCTTCCTCTCTCCCTTTCTCCCTCTCTCCCTTTCTCCCTCTCTCCCTTTCTCCCTCTCTCTCTCTTCCTCTCTCTCTCTCTTTCTCTCCCTCTCTCTCTCTCTCTCTCTTTCTCTCTCTCTTTCTCTCCCTCTCTCTCTCTCTCTTCCTCTCTCTCTCTTCCTCTCTCTCTCTTCCTCTCTCTCTCTTCCTCTCTCTCTCTTCCTCTCTCTCTCTGTCTCTTCCTCTCTCTGTCTCTTCTACTCCCTCTCTCTCTCTATTCCTCTCCCTTTCTCTTCCTCTCCTTCTCTCTTCCTCTCCCTCTCTCTATCCCTCTCTGTCCCTCTCTCTCTCTTTCTTTCTTTCTCTCTCTAAGCAACAATTTTAAAGGTCGCACTGATACTTACTCATTGTCTTTGAATTAGTAACGTTTAAATCACTTTTATTTATACATCACCAATTGCCAGAAAATTTTAGAAAACTAAAATATTAAGCTCAAAACTTTAAACTTTTTATTGAATTTAAATCCACTCTACTACTCGACTACATGCCGCAACATCTGCTCGTTATTCTCTTAGATATAAGAGCAGTAGCATCCCATATTCAAAATCCCAAAAATTTGTTTTATTTTTTCTTGTAAAAAACTTTCACTTTTCCCTGTTGTTTGTTGACACACTTTTACTACTACAGCATATACAACAAATTCTGATTTAGTAAGCGCTTTAAAAATACATTTAAATAACATTAAAGTTGAGTTTATTAAAGTAAAATTTGGCATGCAAAAACTTTTAAATAAATATTATTAAAAAAACAAAGCAACAAAGTTATAAAAATTAAGCACAAAACTTTATGTTGTTTTAGCAGAAAAAAACTTCTATCAAATGTTTAAACAAGAATTTGTTTCGGTTTTTTAATTTTTTTTTTCCTTCATTGGCTTTCCAAAAACATTTTGAAACAACAAAATCCCTTTTTGTGACTAGCACACCTGTGTTACGGCATACGACATAAGCGGCTGGTTAAAAAAAAAAACAAAATATAAAAAAAAAAAATGTTTGTGTGTGTGTAGATACTCTTTCACCCTAAACTTCCCTATGCCCACCCGCTATAACACACTAACAAGACCGCACAGCATAGCTTTAAATGATTTTGTGGTTAATATTTCAAATATAGCAAAACATATGCGTCCATCATATCATCTAAAATTAACACAAAGCCTCAAACAAAAAAAAAAATCATTGCTGCCTGAGCTTAGGCAACTAAAAAATAAGCTTAAATTATTATGTGTGTGTATCTTGCTTCTAGTTGACATAAATGAAAAGTTTGCAAATCCCGCTTAGTAGCTCACACAAAACTGAGTAAATATTGTAAGAGTAGCAACCAAGTCTGGTATACATAAACAAAGAGAATCATATAGGGTGGTAGGTAGGTAGGTAGGTAGGTACCTCCAACGGTAACTACCACTATCGTTTTTTGCTGTCAGTGCGCGTGTACTTAAAAAGCACATTTATTGATTCTTTGTTAATATTTTAAATTCCCAGGCTCTTTATGCAAACAATGACAGGAATATTAAAGTTGACAGTAGTGCAAAAAAAAAGAGAGAATACACACGCAGAAAAGTGAGAAGCATAAAGCAAAAAAGAATGTGTTTGTGTGGCATTATGCCATTTTTTTGTTTGTTTGTTTTATAAATATTTTTGCACTCCTATGACAGTGTTGCCAACTTGCTCTAGTGTAAATTGAATATGTTCGTTTTGCTGTTGGTAAATGTACGACAGTTTGTCGCGTTATATTTACAATTTGGGTAGCAATGTATACTCACCTAGACCCAGTTGTAAAATTTTGCAACGTTGACTTTTTATTGTGGGAATTTGAGAATATCTGAAAATCAATGAATAATATTCGGTTACCAAAATGAACCAAGCTCAATTGTTTCTAAGGCAATACACTGATTAAGCTAACTATCAAAATTGTGTAGAACTATATAATGAAAAATTTATACTGATAACTTGCATAGTTAAAGAGTTATAGTGCAGAAAAGTTGAAAAATGCATATCCAAAAATATTTTAAAATTTTTTAATTCAAATTTTTAACTCTGTTTTTCGTTAATTATTCAAATTATTATCTTCAACTTTTTGTAATTTGCTTTCTAACTTTTATTTAACCCTTGCGGGGCCATAAGAAAATCTGTTGAGATATTGCAAAACCGAATCCGGATTCGTATTCTCTGACCCCCATTTCTTGTTACCATTTTTTCAGCAAAACAAAAGTTTTTGCTCTTTTGAAGACCTGAACTTTCGCGGGTCACTGGCGACCTTGTGGCTCTCAATGGGAGCTTTTTATGAGCTTTTTTTGTCAATTTTTTTTTGATATTTTTTTTTTAATATTAAGCAAAGTATTTTAGTATTAATTCTTCACTTAACCCTTTTTTGGCCATAAGGGAAGTATAAAAGATAGAGCAAAACTGAGTCTAAATTCCCTTTCGAGGATACCCATTTTATTGTAAAAAGTTTTTATTGAAGACTTTAGGGTTACCGGCGACCCATAGAAGAACATTAAGGAAAGTAAACAAAAATTAAATAAAAAAATGGGAAATCATGTTTGAGTAAATAATTTTTTCCCTAACATATTAAAAATTGATCGTATTTGGACAAATATTGTCAAAATTGTGAGTGATTGATTATGAATTTTTTGAAAATTTAGGTCGAAAGACAAATTTTTTTTAAAAATTTTTCTTTAAATTTTTTTTTTTAAATTTTTTTTTAAAATTTTTTTTTTAAATTTTTTCTTTTAAATATTTTTTTTTAAACTTTTTTTTAAAAATTTTTTTTTTTTTAAATTTATTTTTTTTTTTTAAACATTATAGAATCTCAAAACACTTAAAATCGGAAAAACCATTTTTAAAAAAATCATAAAATCATCGATATCACCAAAAGTTTGACCTGACCCGAAAAAAAATATTTGTAGATTCGTGATCAGCATCAAAAACCATTCCAGAAAAACCATGTGAGAACTCAAAAATTTGTTTTCGTGTGGTATAGAGAAACAGGTCGAATATTTTTTTTTTTAGTTTCAATAAATACAAATTTATTGAAATCGGTGCCAATAGTTTTTGAAAAAACGAATTCCGGTCACTGGTTTCCAATGGTTCCGAAAAGGTTAAAAAGCTTCATTGAGGAAAAAGTTGAGTTTTCCAATTTTGTCCACTAAGTGTATTAAAAATGTAGAAAATTTAGCCTTAGCTCTAAGCTGAAAGTAGATGTAACTCCTGTAGCCTCTATCCTTTCGCCATTGGGAGTATGCACTTATTATTTTCATATATTCGTATATATTTCCATCCAGCCGCCACCGCAGCTCATCTATGCCATTCAGTTTCAGTTATTTTTTGTTCTGTGCGTATCTAGCTAAATTTGACAACCAAAAAATATTTTTGTATATTCTTTTTTGTATCAAAATATTTACATTTCTGTCACAAATTGTTTGCATTTTAAATTTTAATTTAAAGAATTTTGTTGTACGCATTTTGCATTTCCACCAAAAAAAAAAAAAAAAGTAACTGAAAAAAAAACCAGTAAACAGAAAATGAAAACGAATATGGGATTCTACATTCATGACATTTTGTCAGGTTGTTGTTGTTGTTGCTGTTCTACATGTTGCTAACATTTTTATTATCAATTTGTTTAGGAGCGAATGAAAAACCGAACGCACGTTGTCATGTGTCGTATTTTTGTTACGTTTTTTTTTTTTTTTTGTTCCAACTTTATTTATAAAACATTTCAAATATTATTGCCAGGAAATACACGTAGTAAAATAAAATAATTTGCATATTTTTAGGAGGCGACATTTTATAGCATAAATATACGCCTGGCTTTTCGCTTTTTTGTGTGTGTGTGTGTGCTTATATAAATACATGTGTATGTATTTTAAGTATTTTTTTCTGTTATATGTAAGGTATGACAAAAACAATAACAGTAGGCTATAAATATTTTTTTTCTTTAATTTTTTTTTTTTGCTATTGGTTTTTGTAACTCACACTTATAAATATATACATATTTTTTTTTTTTTTGGGATTTTCTAATTTTATTTTTTTTTTGTTTTTTTTTCTATTTTCAGGATTTACAATCAGAAATCGAAACTCATCGTGTAGTTTACGATCGTCTCGATGGAACTGGACGTAAACTTTTAGGTTCGCTAACCTCACAAGAGGATGCGGTTATGCTGCAACGGCGTTTAGATGAAATGAATCAACGTTGGAATAATTTAAAATCGAAAAGTATTGCAATCAGGTGAGTTGTGGAAAAGAAATGGAGCAGGTGGGAAAAGAGAGGGAGGGGGAGGGACGGAAAAACAAATTTTATAGTTTTGTGTAATCAACACAGATATGCCTAAGGCGAAACTAATTTTCATAGCGCCAGAAAAGTGGGGATATGTGGGAAAAGCTTGTTAATGTCAATCGTTTGCTTAATGTTCATAGCTTTCATTTGCAAAATGATTTCCTAATATCGAGTTAGTAAAAGTGATGCAAATAATATGTATGGCGCCTCACATGGGGCGATACAAAATCAAAAAATCGGTAGTCTTACTGATAAAAATTATATCACTTGATTTTTATTAAGTATAAAGAGTTTCAACTAGAGCTGGTAACGAACAACAAGTGCGCCAATCTTATGTTGAAATATTTAAACTTTATAAATAACACTTTAGAGATAATTTTCAAATTTTCCTTTATAAAATTGTATATTATAACAAATGCTATAGTTCATTTCTATTAATTTCAATTAATGCTAGTGATTTGTTTGGCGCCTAACATGTGGTGTATGTAAAAGCATAAAATCAAAATTATTTTATAACAAAATCAGATTGCTGGATTATTATTAAATGTAAATGCAAGTGCGTATGTATGTATATCGACCTACACTTGTGGTCACATAATTAAGTCACTAGAACAACAATATTTTATGCTGAGTTTGAAAAATATTTTGTATTCGTAGTCCAAGAATTTTTTATAATTTCATTTAGCGCTAACAACATTAGTAGCCTTAAAAAATATTAAGAGGAATTACAAAAGAGTGACGTATTTCACGCGCAGTCGGCAATTGTGTGTGAAGGAGTTAGATTAGAAGGGGACATATAATTAAATCATTTTATATTCTTTCGCAATCAACTTGACTTTGGTGCACTTAAATTCCGTAAAAACCAATAACTGATCATTTACACATTTCTGTATACTTTAGTTGAACAATTGTTGATTTTGGTTGTGTTGGGCAAAAAATAAGAGTTGCACTCGAAGAGGAGCTCATTTAGACAACTTTCCAGAACCTTAGGATTATTGCAAAGGTCGTGGAAGAGCTGGCTTTTTTACGTGGAAAAGTGGTCTATGAGATAAGATACTAAAAAAATTCAAATCATTTCGTTATTTGCAATGCAAAAAACCACTTAAAACGTCTTCAGCTGAAGAAAGGTTCTTGATTAGGCTCAGCAAAATGAACGATTTCTTTACTTTCTTAACCAGGATTAGAGCATTCGAAAGCACTATTAGGAACCTATAACCTAAAACGCTTCAACGAATGTATGTTATTGTCAAAGAATAGTCTTAGAATCATTACAGGAATTCTAACAGGTCATTGTAGGTTGAACTATCACCTAAAAAAAACTGGGAATTACAGCTAATGAATCATATAGGTTTTGCAGAGAAGATAAGAAATCTGCAAAGCACATCTTAGGACAGTGCCCCGCACTTATGCATATTCGTAAAAGAAATCTGGGTAACCACCAAATACCAGATGATAATCTCAACTCCATAAAAGTAGGATCCATACTAAAATTTCTACTGGAGGCTGGACTTATGGAAAGACTATGAGTCCATGAAGGTTCACAATAGAACTTAAAGGTCGCAGTGCGCTACCCCAATAATAATAATAATAATAATAACTTTCATCCAACTAAGATCACAAATGGATTTGGATTATAAGTTAAAAATATCAGCCAGAACTATACGCAAGCGATTAAACGAAAAAAAAAAATATTAGGACGAATTAGCAGATATAAACCCAACGGTCCAAAAAAAAATATTGCACAGCGTATGCAGTTCGCTAAACGATATCTCCACTAGTACCAGCATTTTTGGAAAACGATTCTTTAGAGCGATAAATCCAAATTAAATGTGTTCGGGATCGATGGTATGCTCTTTGTTAGGCATCCATCAACTACTGAGCTGGACCCAAAATTTACTAAAAAAAAAAACTGTAAAACATGGGGCCCTTGTGTAATAGTTTAGTGGTGTTTCACTTCATCTGGAGTTTGTCCAATTGCTTAAATCGATAGCAAAATTACTGAAGAAAAGTACAAAGGCAAGTTTAAAAATTATTTTCTCCGAGGATATGGTGAAAATTAACCTTTGGGTTGGATCTTAAAGCATGATAACAACCCGAAACACTCATATCGCGTCGTTAAGTCTTGGTTAAATGAGAACAACATAAACATGCTCGAGTGACCAGCCCAAAGTTCATATTTAAACCATATAGAAAATCTTTAGAGTATTTTAAAAAGGGTCGTGGCAGCGCAGAAACTTTCAAATAAGGCTTCCTAATGGGCTATCACTCAGGAGTAATAGAATCAAATCACTGCTGTCCAATGCTCTGGTACTAGTCAAAGAGATGTACAAAAATTATCAGGCAAAAATGATTTCCACAAAGTACTAACAGAACCAAAGGTAAAATTTCAGTTCAAAATTAAAAATCATCAAACTTATTATTTTTAAATATTTTTGTTTAGCATATGACTTAATTATATGACCGCAAATTACACCATAGACATGCGATAATTTGAAAAAATTTTACATATTTAACATTATAAATGTTTATTTCTTCTATAATTTTAAATACTGAACTGTTATTTATTTACTTTACCGTTAGGTTAGGTTAGGTTGGAGTGGCTGTCGAGAGACACACTTAGGCCTGAACGGCCCATTGTAATACCACATAGTTGGACCTACAGTTTAACGCCGATTCCGAACGGCGGTGTGGCAATTTTTTATCGGCTTGGTGGTTTTGCCATTACCAACGAAGCTGTGTACTTGTACACTATCTTATAATTCTCATACACTTCATATTGATAGTGAATATAAGAAAGTAATGAAAATTAACCACCAGACGAAGACGGGAATCGAACCCGAACCTCCCAGATGAAAGTCTAGTGCACTATCCACTAAGCTATCGAGGTCGTCACCGTTTCTTTTGTTTCTTTTCAATAGAAACTTTATTTTTTCTTAAAAATCATAAGTGTATGACTTAATTGTATGCCCACAAGTGTACGTGGGAAAAGAATTCATAATAAAATCTACCATTTTAATAACTATTGTGCTTGAGCACTTTCCTCTCTTTCCTCTTACTTTCTTTTAGTTGTTGGCAAAATAATGAAATGCAAAGTAGAACGGAAAATGCAATCGATAATGCAAAAATTCATCAATAGATCAAACGCTCAAACAATTTTTCATTTATGATAATAATATAAAAAAAAAAAGGGAAAAAAACCCAGATTCTATATACATAATACACAAAATATAAAATTCATCTGCAGCACGTACATGAAAATGTTTCAATTTGAACAACAATCCAGCAGCAACATTTTTATGCGTACCACGATGTTGCTAACATTTCCGAACAACATTTACAATTTTACGAACAATCATAAAAAAGAGAAAATGCACGCATTAAATGAAGAAGAATAAAAAGCAATGCATTCATTGTATATAATCGTAATGATGGTGATGTGTGAACCTCTGTGTGTGCGTGTATGTGTGTGTGTGTGTGGATGTGATTGAATGTGGTCGAACAATGAAATATATTGCCATTACTAGCATCCATTGCTAGCTCTATAGTAAAACTACAACAACAAAAATGAACGGACGAGAAGCTTAAGGGTAGAAAAGAGAGAGACTGTGCGAGAAACCCATCAGATTTATGCAATTTTTAACAATAAATTTAAACAAACGTGTGCGTGTTGCATGCTGTTACATGAGTACTCAAATGAAGTAATCCTGTATATCGACATCAAGAGAAAACAAAAAAAAAAACCTAAAAGGCGTGAAAAGCAGCGTGAGAACGATTACATACATATTACCACTAAAAGAATTGCAAAGCTTATATAGAGCATGAAAACATGGACATATATATATCTACAATAAATGGATTTGATTACGATTTTGATGATTAAATAGGAAAATGATGGAAATGATGATGATACACACAGCAAGCAGCTCTCAGAGAAAATGAGTGATGATGACTCAGCCAGGAAGAGAAACGCACACTATAATGAGGATAAATGGCAATTATATTGGTTTTTGTTGTTTTTGTGTATTTTGCCACCCTCGAAAATTTCATCTAACCTAATGACTAAGCAGTTCTTCATATCTAATGTTTATTTTCGTAGAACACCTAAAAGTAGGCAATACGCAATATGCGTTGAATTTTCGCATGCGATTGATTAAAAGAAATACACAAAGTGTAATCAAACATTTTTGTTGTTGTTGCTGAATGACACCTCAACTATGTTGAGCGCCTCCTTTTTTTTTTTTGTTTGCTAACGCCCCTTTCCTGCCTTTTTCTACTTTCACACTTTCTACTTTTATCATTTCTTTCATACTCTTTTCCAGTGGTAAATCATTATTTTCTTTGCCACTCCACACACACACACACATGCACAAATCACAATCTCCTCTACACTTCCGAATTTCACTCATCAGTCATCACACTTTTTTTCCCCTGGTTTCTTGTTTTTGTTTTGTGGATTTCTTGCCATTGACAAATGACATCTCAAATATTGAAGCTGCAGTTACCAGCTGCTAGCCATCATCAAAATAGTACAACAAAAAACCAATAGCTATAAGTGGAAGAAATAACCACTTTAACCATGGCTAAATGACTGACTAGATGACTGACTGGCTGACTGGCTGACTGGGTTAAAGCGTAGATTCAGATAAGAATGTTTGAAGATGGGCAGTACATAGTATTAAGATGTGGATGATGAAGAAGATGGTTAGGACTTAGGGAATGATGAGGATAATGACGTTTCGTGAATGATGACAATGACGCTGCCAATGACAATAATTCCTGTTTTCTTTTTTTATTTTTGTTTTGTTTGTTCGTTTATTTATTTTTGCTACCGATTTATTTTGTTCTACAATATTTTTGTTTTTTTTTTTTTTGTTTTGTTTTTTATTAATATTATTATTTTCTTTTCTGGTTGCTTGCCACTTGGTACTTGTATTTATTTGCTATTTCTTGCCATATCCGGTAGCTTGTATTTTTATGTTTCTGTTTAGTTGTTGTTTTACTTTTATTGTTATAAGCGAATTCCGCAAATTGTTATGATTTCTGTTGTTGATTTTTGTGAAAACTTTTGGATGTAGAACGGAAATTTCTAGTGAAAAATCTCGATGCAATTAATTGTTAGAGGATTGTCGTAATTTCTGAGATTGTTCGGATGAAAAAAAGAGTGCGGAAGCGAAAGGAGGAGTAAAAGGAAGGAGGTGGAAGCAAGAAGGTAGTAGATTTAGAGTTTAAGATTAAAATGTAGGGTGAATTTCAACATGTGAAATCTATTTACGTTTTTTCAAAGAAATCTTATTGGTTTCATACATTGAGCGAAATCTCTAAATAATTTTTATAGTTTTTATTATGAGAAAGGGAAGTGTACGGGGGTTTAAGTAACGAGGAATCAGATTAACAATTTTCAATTAAAGCAAAATATTTTTTTTTGTAGCATTTATGGCATTAAGTGTGCAGTAAATTACAACACATGAAACGCTTTTTAGAAAATGTTTTAGATTAATTTCTTTAAATTCATATGCGGAACGGAATTCCTATTCAATTTTTATTATTTTCATAGTCAGGTGGGAAGAAGAGGTTAGTGATGCAAACGGAAGTTTAGAAGAAGCCGGTTTAAAATATTTTAATATAATGTGAGGCAGTTTTGAGGATGCTTGGGAATATTTCTTGAAGCGTCCACAATTTTAAGTTTAGTAAAAATTCCCTAGCTTTACATAATTAATTCTGAGGGAAAGGAGGGGGTAAATGGGAGGAAAATATGTTTTAATTCTATACTGAAAGCCGAAGGGAAGAGAAAGAAAGCAATAAGAAAATAAATTAAAAGATTTAAGATTGAAGGGTTAAAGGGTTTTCCATTAAGGACATAACAATATTATCTATTAATAAAACGCAGAATTTTGTTGAGATATTGAGTTCAAATTTATTGTGGGTGAAATTCGATTTCGGTCATATGACCACCGCGAGCCCGTTTACTGCGATCGATTCTTTGGACCCAATTTTCCATCACTCTCTCTCGCACACATTTCGACCGGAACGTTGGCAGTTTCGCGTTTGATATTGTCTTTGAGCTCGTCTAAAGATACTGGCTTGTTGGCATAGACTAGTGACTTGATATGGCCCCATAAAAAGAAATCCAATGGCTTTAGATCGCATGAACGAGGTGGCCATTCCACCGGACCATTTCTCGAGATAACAAGTTCACCGAATTTGCCTTTCAATAAATCGATTGTGATGCGTGCTGTGTGGCTAGTGGCACTGTCTTGTTGAAACCACATATCATTGATGTCAAGCTCATCCAATTCTGGCCACAAATAATCTTCCAAAAGAACACTATAGCGCTCTCCATAGACGGTAACATGACGGTAGTTTTCATTTACGTAAAAATATGGTCCAATCACACCTGCCGCATGAACGCCGCACCAAACAGTAACTTTTTGCGGATGCAGCGGTGTCTTAAGAAGCATATTTTTCTTTTTAACAAAGCCATTGAGCCAGAAATGAGCTTCATCGCTGAAGATGATTTTTCGATGAAATTCTTCATTTTCTTCAAGCTTTGCCAGAGCACAATTGGAGAAGTTTCGGCATTTAAAATGATCAAGTGACTTTAGTTCTTGAGTCATTTTCATTTTCTAAGTATGTGTGCCAAGATCTTTTCGCAAAATACGCCACAGTGTCGTTCCAACGATGCCCAATTCTTGAGAACAACGTGGAATCGACTGATTTGGGTCATTTTGAATTGATACACTTACGGCTGCGATATTTTCTTCGCTTCGAGTAGAACGATGTCTTTTTGGTACCGGAACATCCAATAGTGAAAATATGGATTCAAATTTATCCACTATAGCAAGCACAGTCTGTCGGGTGGGACGATTATTACGATCGAAAATTAGAGTAAGCGCTCTTAAAGTAGCGACCACCGACTCAGAATTTCGGTTGTAATTTTTAATAATTTCCAAACGTTACTGGTTCGTGAACTTAACCATGATAAAAATGTTGACTTTAACTAACCTTTTGACATTGACAGTTCATTAGAAAAAGTTTAAAAGTGCGTTCATATAAAGATACGAAATTGTTATGTCCCTAATGGAAATCCCTTTATTATCTTCACATCAAACGTGAGAAAAATTGTGGAATCGGTCGGAGGGAGGGGAGAAGGGGGATAGGAAGTATGCACAAAAACAAATTTACAATTTAATCGAAGAAGCTGAGAGTGGGGGGAGAATAAGCGAAAAGAAAGTGATAACATTTTTAAACTTGAATTCTTATCTTTTGTACACGGCGCCATATGTGAGGCAAATCGGAGTGGCATGTGAAAGAATCGCACTTCCAATTTTTAGAAAATTTTTTAATTTAACTTTATTGGTATCATATGTGAGGCGTGTTCTATGTATCAAAAAAAATAAAAATTTCCTGCACTTTTCCGCACTCAATTTGCCCCGCCTTTAATGCCAAGCAACTTACATTGATAATTTTGCCAAATGTATATAAATAAAAAGTTTTTCACAAGTTTCAGTCACAGCTTCAATGCAAGCTTTCACTTGACCCAATCTGAATTTCAAAGTATTTTCCTGTGGAAAAATACGATCAGTTCAAAGGAGCCGTTTTAATTCCACATCTTTACTTCGAACGTTTCAGCAATTATTCGTTTGCTTCTATTCACCTCGTCTGACTTAGGTAAGGTAGCCAGACGTACTGATTTGATCAGTACATGTCCTGATTTTTTTTTTTTTTAAATACCGATTTTTTGAAATTTCGAAATCTGTACTCGAAAATGTACTGATTTTTGGATTTTGTACTAATTTTTTTAAATTCTTAACCTTAATGGTCTTATAATCATTTTTGCAGACAGTGTCACCCTGTTTGTTTCTTTTTCTGATTGTTCACAAAATAAAGTATGTACGCGTTGCTGCTATCGAGAGCAGTAATGCAATATTTGCTTGAAGAAAAGTCGATTAATGGAAGTTTTTAAATGAGTAAGAATTTCTTATTAATTGAATTTGATTATTGTCGCCAGCTCTCACAATTCTCTAAATATGAAAACTGATACGTAATCAACATTGTCTATTGACGAAGAGAAAATGTAAAATGAACACACAAAATCGGACAAAAAGTTTCAGGACGTTTATATCACTATATTACATTGAAACTACTAGGAAATAAAAGCATAAAAACTGTCCTGATTTGTACTGATTTTCACTACTTTCCAACGTCTAATGTACTGATTTCGCGGTTCAAAAATCTGGCTACCCTAGATTTAAGTATGAGATAAGCCTTCTTTAAAGAAGTCATTTTGGAAGGGGAAAACTACCATTCTTTTCTTTAGCCAAAACTGGACTGGTGTATAGAAAATGGGAAAAAGATTCTTCATTGCCCCTAGATTACACCTCGTTCAAAGAAAATTTTGCTGATTCACAGATGGGTAGGCAATACTATTTTCGATTTCCAGATTTCTAATAGTGAGAGAAAAGATTCACCCTTACCTTACACAAAAGAATTGGAATTGATTGCTTCTGAGTAATGTCTAACGTCGATCTATTCACTCTTTCATTACTTTCAGTACTCATAAGCCCTGAAGTTCAAATTAAAGTAACGCCCAGCCTGAGGTTTAACTGGTAGTGAGTAGTTCTTTCCTTCATTATTCAAATATAATTTGTACATTTTTTCTGTGGCTCTATCTTACGTCAGAAATCTATAACTCACACTCAAATTAGTATTCCCACTTTCTTTTGTTGTTTTTTTTTTCTTCTTCTTTTTAAATAAACATTTTACTTTAGTATAAAACGTTTTTGTTTTACAAAGAATAATGACGCACTTTCTTAAACCGACTTTAGTAAAAACTTTCACCCCTAGTCACATACGTACGCACTCCTACGCTTAAAGTCTCTAAAAATCCTAAAATATATTTAAGAATTTCAATTTGGAAAAGGTAAAACCGTCTAGAAGAAGTAAAATATTAATACTAAAACCCATCATGAACGCAATAATATTAATGTAAATAGTTTTTGACATATGACAAGGGTTAAATTTTACGCACACAATTTACATACTTACTCTTTTTTTTGTTAAGAATACAATTTTATAAACTTTTTAAAAAACTATAAGACGTTAACGTATATAATTTCATTTGCATAACTTTAATATAAATAAAAACTTTTTCTCAACCGAAAACAACAAAACAAAAAAACTAGAAGAATTTCTTTTATATTTGTGCATACATTTAGGCGCAAAATTAAATTCTAAGTAAACGAAAAATTTTCCACACATTTTAATTTTCATTATAATCTCATTTCATCTTAGTCATTTCATTCTGTCTGCTTAATTACAGTGACATAACACAAACATATTTTTGATGCTTACACAAAAACAAAAAAAAAAAAACGAAAAGAAAACGAAAAGAAAAGAAAAGAAAAAACAAACTTCAAGAAATGAGCAGTAATGGTGAAAGAAAAATCCCACAAAAATATTTTCTCAAGATAAACAAACAAAAGAAACGCAATATCCTTTTGTATTTAAATGTGTTTGTGTATTTCTACTATGCTTCCGGCTTGTCATGACATTTTTGCTGCAAGTATCAACGAAATGCCAAAAATTTCTTGGGGTTTTTTTCTTCCTTTCTTCCTGCGGTTTTCTTCTTTTTTTTTTTTGTAATTTTTCACTCTTCTCGAAAGATTTCCATAAACGATTTGGTGAACTTCAAAAATATTAAAGGCATCACAAATATAAGAGCACACACAAAATTATGTTCGCCATTTGCAATTATGGTAGCGTCTAAATGTACAAGCAGACAAAAAATAAAATGGAAAAAAAAAACATTTCAATATGATTATTGTCAAATACACACACACATATACCCAGACACTTGTAGTAGTGTAAGGAATTGTCATTGTTGTACAAATTGCGCGCATTACTTGAAATAAAATGGTTGATAATAGCTTTTATGAAAAGGAAAAGAGAGAGAAAAAGTGAATGAAAAAAAAGAAGAGATGCACAGTGTGGAAAAAACGCTTCAAAAATGGGCAAATCTGTGCAGTTGCTAAACCACTGCAAGCGGTTTGCATATTTCTCTTAACTAGTGGGAGGTCAAGGTTCAACTAAGACCGTGGAGCCAACAATGATGATGACGATGATGGATAGAAATGGTTATAGAATAAAGAGATGTAAAATTGGTGTGTATATCTTATGCAGTTTAAGAGGTATGGTGCTATTTAGTTGAAAAATTTTCGGGGAATCAAAAATGTTTCGACTTTGAAGACCTGCAAGGGTACGAATTTCCATTCTATTTTAATCGATTATGTGTTTTGAGTTAATGGTGATTGGGTTAATAAGTCTTTTAGCCTATCGGAGACCATAAAGTCTGGACTAATAGTTTTTGAGAGCATTAGTTTCTCAATCCCTTATAATTGTTTTGGGTGTGATACACCACAAAAAGTTTCGGGACCTATAAAGGACCTAAATGCCCCTCTCTTTTCTACGCTACCTGCCTTTTCATTTCCCTTAGGTCCTTCATGACCCGGTATCTAAGCCAGTATAACCTTATTCCTGGTGGACAAGGCTATTGTTCGAAAACCATTTGGATATTTTACTTCACTTATCCACGTGTCACGCTATACAGAACAGTCCGGACTGTGTCTGTTTCGGGCACCAATCCGTTCGCTATGCGGATGCGCCCCTCGTGCGGGTTGGCAAGTAAGTGGGTCCGTTGGGATTTCGTCGTTATAAGAAAGGAACTCAAAACATACCGATAAAATTTTAGATCTTAAGAGGTGTGTGAGCTCAGAGCTTTTAGAGCTGCTTGACTGTCCGAAAGACACCGTTTATTCGCCTTCGTAAACATTCTCGGACGCATATCTGTACAGGGTGACAATCGTAAAGTGACGCACACATTTCAGCAGTTATTTTCAAAAGGACTTACTTCCATTAAGTACAATTAAGTGTTAACATTGCTGAATATATAAGCATTCATTTGAACCCCACCTCATTCAATATAACCTCCTTTAGCCTGCACACATGCCTTCAATCGATCCGGAAATCGTAGGACTGTTCGACGCAGGACTTCCTCATAAATTTCAGTCCAGGCTTTCTCTAATGAATTTGTCAGCGACTCCAGACTGTGGTGTTGAGATGCACATGCCTTACTCTCTAAAATACTCCAAATAGAGTAGTCCATTGGATTCAAGTCTGGGGAGTATGGTGGCCATTCTTGAGATGTTATGAATCCAGAAAAAATTGTCTTTTATCCATGTTTGCGTTAATTTTGCCATGTGGGAAGGTGCAGAATCTTGCTGGAAAGTCCAGTTTTCATTTCCAAATGTATCTTGGGCCCAGGGAAGAACATGTTCATTTAAAAAGCTCCGATAAACAACCTGGTCAATTTTAACACCCTCTGCAACGAATATTAGAGGGGTTCTGGCATTAGCGGAAACTCCAGCCCATACCATAACGGAAGCTGGCTTTTGAACTCGGCCAACAGTCCTATTTTGTTGCGATGATGATGTTAGCCACATTCGGTCATTTTGCGCATTGAAATGTTGTTCAACCGTGAAAATTTTTTCATCTGTAAACAAGATATTTTCAACATTTTTTAACACGGAGGAGCGTAGCAACGCCTTGCATCTTTGCAGTCGCAAATCTTTCTTTTTTTTGTGTCAGATCTTGAGCTTTTCGGAGCTTGTACGGCTTAAGATTAAGCATTGATTTTGCAATGATTCGCACTGTTTCACGGTTTACTCCCACTTCCTTAGCGATTTTTCTCATTGAGCGCCTTGGATTTCGCTTGATTCGTTTACGAATTTTTTCTGTTAAACCAGTAGTGGCAACTGTTGAAAATTTTCCCCGGTCTCTATCTCCAAAACCCCCAGTTTCATTATATCGAATAATAGCTCGGTCTACCGTACGACTTGACAAATTTAAAGCCTTTGCAATTTGACGGCTACTATAATTTGCCAAATGAAATTTCATAATTTCACGACGAATATTTTCCTTGTCCATTTTTATGGAAATTTCAAAATGTAATAACAAAAATTCAAATGAAATTAAAAGCAAAGCCAATGATGAATGAATTTGCTTTTTAAATTAAAGTAACGGTAAATGGCAAAGCTTGCTGCAGAGTATTAAACTTGCGTCACTTTATAATTGTCACCCTGTATAGTGTGACGACCGAAATTTTACTGACAAAAATTATGACCACACAATACTTCGCTGCGCTCCTGTACAACAGCATTGAAAAACAAACAATCAAGAAAACAACTTGCATGGCAACAACGCAACCAAAAAATCATGTGCACAAAACAATAATAATGCATCAAGGCCAACCACATGCACACAAAACCTAACGGTAGCATCACAGCATGCTGCGATCGAAATTTAAAATTTGATATCACGCGATTGAAATAACCAATCGCGGCAGAGTAACAAAATACAACATCATATTTTACAATAGCGACTGCCGCAAACTGGTAGGGAAAAGGTAGAAGAAGAACTGCCTATAAAGCAGCAAGAACAGCTACTTTATAGGCATTGTACCGATAGTTCTCGTTGTGAATAGAAGATAACTAATGGAACAGCTGCCTAAGAGCAAGGCGTGTGGTTGAATAATTTTTAGTGTACCGACGACCCAGTGGCAAGACAACCCAGTAGGGCAAATCCCAATCCCATGGCGGACATTTCCCAGTGACTCAGAAACGAACCAAGATAGAAAAACGCCATGTCTTAATTCTGTGCATGACCATGACCTAGTCAAGTGAGCAGCAAAACGCCAGGTCTTACCTCCGTCCATGACGTGTTACAGCTTGCTGATTGATCGACGTGAATAGTAGTAAACCGACTTGGTCCTCAGGGAGGAAGACAACGAACGGCAACCGCTATCACCGGGTACACTATAACGCGAAGTACGTACTCCAGCATTGTGTCCTTCATTGTGCAGCGGCGCTACAGCATTGTTTCCTACATTACGCACCGCAGCACTACAGTCAATGCCCAACATTTTTTTTTTTTAGTTAAATTCTAAGATTAGTAAAACTGAATTGCGATTTTATTTGTATATATATTGAAATTAAAAGAATTGTGAACTAATAATATAGTGTCTTTGTGTAAAAAATAAAATTGAGGATTCCCTGCAAAATATAAATATTGTAACAAAAAAAACCTCTTGAGACTGCTGAGTCTACCCAAGTCTACGAAAGAAGTTTTTGGTACACTAGCATTCTCCCCATAACAACAACTTTTAGAAATCTTGGTACATAGATTTCAACCCCAGCGCTGCCATCTTCCATTTTAGACCCATTAGTGTACCAAACCTGTCACTTATAACCATTTCCTGAAATATGTTCAAAATAGATAGGTTTCCTGTGAGGTCCCCACTTTTGTGAAGTCTTGCATTAGGCAGTCTTAGGGGACTTAAACTGGCTTCCTTCTTAACTATTTAGAGTAATGGGAGAAGTCCTGTTATTATCCCAAGTACTGTGTTACCTAGACAAGCTAGGCGACGAAGTTTATTTAACTGAGATTGTGCTCTCGCTTGCTTGTTTTTGGCCACCAAGCAATTGCCGCATAGGTGATCATGGGTTTGATGATGGTTTGATAAGACCAGTACTTCATTTTTGGTCTTAGACCCCATATTTTACCAAAATGGCGACTTGTTTTGCAAGCATGGAAGACCCTTACCCTAGCTATTCATATGGGCTTTCAGGAAAGTGGGCGTGGCACCTCCCATACAATCCTAATAGTTTTTTGAGTATAACTCAAGAACCATTTGTGCTATAAATGGTTCTTGAGTTAGTAAAGAAATTTGGTACAATAACGAGAATTGACAATGCCACGCTACAACAAAAATATGGGTGGAATTGCCACAGGGGGTGTGGCACCTTACATATAACTAGAGATACATATCTTAGGAGGCATTTATGGTACGGTATTAAAATTTAAATTCTTTCAGTTTTTTGGATTAGTGGGTGTGGCACCTTTTGCTTCTCTTTTATTTTCAACTACTATTTCTACTACTATTTCTATTACTATTTTCTACTATTTTTTTCTACAATTTCTTCATATTTTCTACTACTTTTCAACAAATATTTTCTACTACTTTTTCAGTTAATATCTATTCTACTACTATTTTACTACTTTTTTCTACTACCTTTTTAATAAATTTTCTCGACAAGCTCTTTTTATTTTGTACCACTATTTTCTACTTTTTTTACTACTATTTTTTTACTACTATTTTTTTACCACTATTTTTTTACTACTATTTTTTTACCACTATTTTTTTACTACTATTTTTTTACTACTTCTTACAATTTTTTCTACTACTATTTTTTTATTATTATTTCTACCACTCTTTCCACTCCATTTTTACTATTTTTGTACTACTACGTTTAACTAGTCTTCTACTACTTTTTCTGCTACCTTTTTTCTACTTTTTTACCACAATTTTTAATATTATTTTCTATCCTTTTTCCTACTACCTTTTCTACTACTATTTTCCTCTACTTTTTTACTTCTATTTTCTACCACTTTTTCCATTCACTTTTCTACTACTTTATGAAATATCTTAAGACCCTGGTTCGCTGTCTTAAAATCCGTTAGGTGTAACAAATGCTATATTTTTTTGTAATAAATATCAAATTGGTTTAAATTTTGATATAATAATTTCAAGAATAGTCTTTGATAGAGCCTCCAGAAATATTGTTTCTATAATTCAACTGAAATCTAATAAAATTGTTCCGATATGCTCGAATTTCTATCTAATTGCTGAATGACCCCTTTAGGCATCAACTGGGTTAATAATTTTGCTCAGGCGATCACTGATGCGAATAACGGTCTTTTTTGTTTTTAATGTACAGTTCTGCAAGTTAAATACTTTTGAAAATGTCAGTTGTGTCAATAATGAGACACATTTTTAAATCTGAACCTGAATTGCCATTACGAATATTCAATTTTAAATATCAAGTACTTCATTCTGTTTTAATTTTCGCGCTTTTTCGGAGAAAAGGCAGAACAACGTTTGCCAAGTCAGCTAGTAGTATTATAAAGTTGTGATTTCCAGGTGAGCGTTTTCTCAAGGGTTACCCAAAGGTACTTAGATTTCATCCAAAAGTGCCAGTTCTTATCCATTAAGTCTAATTTTCTTAAGATTAAAAGTTCTCCTCAATGTGAAAGGAACTAGCACTATTTTGTTCGGGTTGGTTGTTAACCCTTTATCGGAACACCACTTTAAATTTGAAGCACTTTAACTTATCAACTAGAAAAACTTTTATCTCCATGTTGTATAGCTAAATTTTTTAAACATTTCTTCGTCTCCAGCTGAAAAAGTTAACTAACTTTCTTTAGCAGCTTAAAATTTTTTAAAAGTTTTGCCCATTTTTTATTCTCTTTGGCTCTACTGTGCATTATGGCAGAAATGGTTAGTGGGTCACTGAAATCACATCATTTTATATACAGTAAAGTGGAAATTAAATTTTGATTATGCTCCTAGCAAATACCTTTTCCATCATGAGTACTTAGTAATATTATACTACTTTATTTATTTGGTGTAATAAAGAACATTTTAAGGGTTAGCAACAAAATCCGGGAATTTAAAAGCATCAAGAGAAATTGGGAGTTTTTATAGGAATTTTCTTTTTAACTATGAATTTATGCTTTCTGGTCTTTTGGAAATTTCGAATTTTGGTATTTCATTTACAAATCGCTCTCACATTTTAAACACAAAATTTATATTATTATTATCTTTCTTCTGTTTTTTTTCTTTACAGAAATCGCTTGGAATCCAATTCGGAACATTGGAATTCTTTACTATTATCCTTACGTGAATTAACTGAATGGGTTATACGTAAGGATACTGAACAATCATCCTTAAGTGTGGGTCCACTGCTTGGCGATGCGGCTAGCTTACAAAAGCAATTGGTAAGTTATTTTTGATGATGGCAAAAGAAGAAGAAAACGAAAGAAAAAAAAATAAATACATTTTAGAGTAAAGGAAACTACTACGCTCTTTCACGTCTCCTCTTTGCTGCCTTCAATACCAAGCATTTACTGTTATTACTATTTCAAATTGACATTTTACCCTTTCTTTCTACACACGCACACACAAACATACGCACAAACATGTGGGGATGAAGCGAAAGCAAAATGTTTTAAAAGATTTTGATGGCATTCTTGTGTTTCGAAATTGTGTTGTAAATTTTGTGTTGAAAAATTGCTTTCTACTCGCAGTTGTAGTCGTATTCATACTCGTCGTACATTCTTACACTGATTTGCTTGTATGTGTGTGAGTTTCATTTTTCTGTTTCTGTGAATGCGAATGCGAAAATGTGTGTGTTTGTTTGTGTTTTATTTTTTGCATGTAATTGTGTGGAAAAGAAACTCAAATATAATTTACAACATTTTCTCTCGACACAATCATGACGTTTTCTCCTTTTTTTTTTCTTCTTCTTCTTCTTCTTTATTTTTTCCATACTATTTGTCTCCTTCCCTAGTGACTGTTTTTCTTTTACTTAGCTGTGGTCGTTATTTGTGTTTATATGTATGCAAGAGTTGAGATTTAATGGCGTATGAAGTGGGTTCATTTTTGAGGTTAAGACAATTTTTTGTAAATTCCATGTCGCTCAAAATAGTTACAGCAAAAACAAAAACAAAAAAAAAGGTCATATATAGCAATTGTTACTTAAATGTGTTCTGTATGGCAGAGAATTGAGAAATTGAAACATTTTGTTGGATGGAATTTATGCCTGTCTTTTTTAAAATATTCGTAGCAGGTTTTTAGGGTGCTTTTAAAATGTGTGATTCTCGTAAATTATAAATAAGAAACAATTACAAAATTGTAGACATTTTTTGTTTTGCTTTCATTGAGGTGTCGTTGGTTGGAATTTGAGGCTTGATTTTACTGATCCAAAGTTACGAAAAAAAACTGTGATGTTGATGAAAACAAAAAAAAAAAAAAAAATTCTGTAGTAAACTTTTAGGCTGTGCTGGTAATTGTATTTAATAGAATTTAAAAAATTGCTGGATTAGTAATAGTGATACATTTAGTTATCACCTGCGGTGGAGTAGTTCAAGATATCTGCTTTTCTTAGTTCAAACATTAATAAATAAATAGATTGAGTAATAGATTCATTATATTTTTAGATCTGCCGGTTGTCCTTGTGTAGTCTGGCAATTATTTCTAAAATTCCTAATCCACTTCAGCACGTTTTTTAGTTAAAAAATTGAGTTATGCAATTCATAGTGAATAGGGTAAAATTTTAGTCTGACAATGGACTACAGAAGCCATTGTTAGCTTGTTTTCGCCTAGTTGTCAATATATAGCCTAATGATCTCCTTCAAACATTATAATCCTCTGAATAAAGTTTTTTTTTTTAACATACTAAAAAATTTCTTGCTTCTGCGTTCTTAGGTGTCGTTAGATGGCACTATATTCATTTTAAACAGGGTTGCTTTTATATCTTAGAAAAATTCCCATGGAAACATTTATAGACTAACCCATTTTAAAAGTTCTAGTTCAGTGCAGTAAGTTTATTATTTTCTTTATGCCAACAGATTTATGCCTACATGTAAAACTTTGCATTTTCAGTTGTCCACTAGATGGCATTACCATGGTATCTCCTAAAACCTCATAGTTGTATTGCCTTCTAACAAAATGCATGAAGAAAATTATTTAAAGCCAGAACTATTCCAAATGGATTCAATAAAAAATGAAGAAAGCTTGTAGCTTATAATTGAATTAAAGCAAAAATCTTCAAGTTTATTGTTGAATTGAAGTCTGCATATCCACCTCATCAGGGTTGCATTTTTCATTATTGAAATGCGTTGAAGAAAATATGTGATTTCAATTCAAAATTTCTAATCCAGTATATAATATTTTTGGTTTATTGTTTAACTTATACAAAAATTTTGTAAATCTTCAATTAAAACTGTACATAGTGAGTTATCCGTTAAGAGACATTATAAACATAGAGTACAGGGTTGCTTTTCTCTATTAAAAAAAAAAATATTTAACTCTAATTTAAAATTTTCATTCCCGGGCAGGAGATTTTCTGTTTATGGTTTAACTTATGCAACGATCTTGCAAACTGCATGTGAAATTCCACATTTTGAGTTGTTCGCTAGTTTGCCTTATATTTTTTTAACCACATGGTTGCATTTTTCTCTACGAGAGTGTCTTCGATATAAGTATTTAAAGCGTGATTTCTTTCAAAACATTCTATGTTAATTAAATGAAAAAAGTTTGTAGTTTATCGTTCAACAAATGCTAAAATCTTCATATCCTATCAATTGGAGATTGTTCTTATATGAATTTATGACCGAAACACAGGGTTGCATTTGTTTCTAACGAAGTATTTGTGGCAAAAAATTAAAACTTGATACAAAAATTTTAATCCAATACAAAAGATGTTCAGTGTACACAGTTCAACTTATAACAAAACCTTCAAATCTAGACTTGAACCTACATAAATGCCCGCTAGATGGCAGTGTATTTATTGAGAGCATGGTTGCATTTTCTCCTAAAAGAAGATTTAAGTTTTGATTACTTCAAAACATTTCAATCAAATGCAAAATATTTGCAGTTTAGTTTCAACTATAACCAAAATTTTATAACCCTTCACTAAATAGCGTTATATTAATAGCGCAGGGTTGCATTTATCTTTAAAAAGGTGTTTTATGATTAAGCATAACATTCTGTTTCAAAAGTTTTACTCTAATTCAGTTAAACTTATGTAGAGATTTTCAAACTTACATTTGAAACTTTAAACTTTTATTTATCCGCTAGATACCGTTATATACAGAGCACAGAATTGCATACCTTTCTAAATTGTATTTTCATGAAAAAACATTTTACTCATCGTTTAAGAATTTCAGCCAATTTAAAATTACCAAAAACATTACTTGTGCTTCTATTCCCAAAATAATTTTCTCTATACTTTTCTCAACAATTCCAAAATTTTTTTTCCCCTACTGTTTAATATAACTCGAGATTTTTCTCATTGCTTCATACTTTCTTGTTGTGCTTTCGTCTATGCTCGAGTACGTGTGCCTCAAACTTGTATACTTACTACATTACAATGTAATGTATTTTCGTAAGTAATTGTTTAATGACCCTTGCCCAACTTTCAACATACACACACACACACACACACACACAAGTATACATTTGGAGGAGCACTAGTATTTTCTCTCTGTCTCTCTTTCTTGCTTTCTGAAACGCTTTCTATGGCCGCTGTATAGCAAATTTACCACAACCAACTCATTGAAACCAACCAACATCATTCGGCAGCAACACCACAAAAGAAAATCACTTAAGGGTTGCCAAAGTGCAGCCACTTTATTCTATCATACTCTAGAAATGTAATACTACAAAAAACACATACATACACATAAATACATACACATACATTGTATTTAGTATACTTGAAATACTGCAGGCGTTCGTTTGCAGGAGGCCCACAAAATTTTGGTCTGCCGGACATTTACATTTGAATTGATATGTGTTTGTTTGCATGTGTGTGTGTGTGTTTGAATGTGAGGAGACTATAGCTAACGTTAGGCGAAAGCGTTCAAGTGTATATGGATAGCAAGCGTGGAATGTAAAGAGATTCGTTTGTATGTATGTTGTAGAAAAGCAGGCAGGCAGGCAGGCAGGCAAGGCACAATGTTGAAATGTTGTGTGTTCGCTGTGAAAATGGCCACAAGAATGACAAAACTCCTCTTCACATAAAATAATGAAGCATAGTTTTTGGGAGTTTAGAGCAAATGCTACATGGATGCATGCATATATTGTATGTTGTAGATGGTTGATACTATGTAGGAACTGTAGACAGCGGTATATGTATGAATTGTTAGAGTGTATGTGTGTGTTTGTTTCACTCACAATGTGATGATGCTTTTCCCGGGTATTAAAGTGATTTTTGCTGTTGGCAACACTAACTATTGCCCATTTTGTTTGTATTGAATGACCTAGCCGAGCTAGGCTTTGGCTTGACTGCCTTTGAATGCTGGAATATGTACAGATTTTTTTTTTTATTGTTTAATAGCATCGCAATTGTTTGTTTGCGTGTGTGTGTGTGTGTGTGTGCGTGTGTGTTTGCTCTCATGCTTTATAAATGCATTAAATACAAATTTATTTGTTATTTCCTGCCTTTGTATAGTAATACCAAATAAGCATTGACTTTTATTTTTATGGGATTTTTTTTTTTTTGTATTATTTTTTTATTTGGTAGAATGAATCGCACATACTTCACTATGTATATACATAGATCTAATGAGCACGTTTTCTTTGCTACTTTTTTTTGTTCTGTACTTTTGCATTGGTCTCAGTCTGTGCTCATTGTTATTGGTTAGTTTTTACTAATATTTTCTTTTGGTTTTTCGTCGTTGTGTAGAGGCTGTAAATTGTTGTCATTTCGTATGAATAAGAATAAAATAAATGCCCATATAAAAAAAAAAAAAATAAAAGAAAAAAGCAAAACAAAATCGTTAACATTTTCGGCTGAAAACATGTTTTATGTTACCATTAAAAATAGTACGTAGTTTGTAATTTGGGAATATGCTATTACTATTTTTTATTCTGTTCGTTGTTTTTGTCTTTTCCTCTATACAAATTTATTACTATTTGACTTTAAAATGTTATGCTTTCTTTCTCTATGTATATATAAATATTTTGTCCATATTTTTTTCACATTGTTTTATGCATCTTTGTTTTCTTTTCTCTCTTTTTTGTTTTTTTCTCTCGTCTGTCAGGATGACCATAAAGCTTTTCGCCGTCAATTGGAAGATAAACGTCCAATTGTCGAAAGTAATTTACTGAATGGACGTCAATATATTTCAAGTGAGCCACCTGTTTCGGATACCAGTGATACAGAAGGTAAGCATAACTATATACTAAAATATATACATAAAAATATTTACCACTAACATACATACATACCTGCATATATGTAGATATACAGGGTGACAATTGTAAAGTGACGCAAGTTTAATACTCTGCAGCAAGCTTTACCATTTACCGTTACTTTAATTTAAAAAGCAAATTCATTCATCATTGGCTTTGCTTTTAATTTCATTTGAATTTTTGTTTTTACATTTTGAAATTTCCATAAAAATGGACAAGGAAAATATTCGTCGTGAAATTATGAAATTTTATTTGGCAAATTATAGTAGCCGTCAAATTGCAAAGGCTTTAAATTTGTCAAGTCGTACGGTAGACCGAGCTATTATTCGATATAATGAAACTGGGGGTCTTGGAGATAGAGACCGGGGAAAATTTTCAACAGTTGCCACTACTGGTTTAACAGAAAAAATTCGATTCGTAAACGAATCAAGCGAAATCCAAGGCGCTCAATGAGAAAAATCGCTAAGGAAGTGGGAGTAAACCGTGAAACAGTGCGAATCATTGCAAAATCAAAGCTTAATCTTAAGCCGTACAAGCTCCGAAAAGCTCAAGATCTGACACAAAAAAAGAAAGATTTGCAACTGCAAAGATGCAAGGCGTTGCTACGCTCCTCCGTGTTGAAAAATGTTGAAAATATCTTGTTTACAGATGAAAAAATTTTCACGGTTGAACAACATTTCAATGCGCAAAATAACCGAATGTGGCTAACATCATCATCGCAACAAAATAGGACTGTTGGCCGAGTTCAAAAGCCAGCTTCCGTTATGGTATGGGCTGGAGTTCCCGCTAATGCCAGAACCCCTCTAATATTCATTGAAGAGGGTGTTAAAATTGACCAGGTTGTTTATCGGAGCATTTTAAATGAACATGTTCTTCCCTGGGCCCAAGATACATTTGGAAATGAAAACTGGACTTTCCAGCAAGATTCTGCACCTTCCCACATGGCAAAATTAACGCGAACATGGATAAAAGACAATTTTTCTGGATTCATAACATCTCAAGAATGGCCACCATACTCCCCAGACTTGAATCCAATGGACTACTCTATTTGGAGTATTTTAGAGAGTAAGGCTTGTGCATCTCAACACCACAGTCTGGAGTCGCTGACAAATTCATTAGAGAAAGCCTGGACTGAAATTGATGAGGAAGTCCTGCGGCGAACAGTCCTACGATTTCCGGATCGATTGAAGGCATGTGTGCAGGCTAAAGGAGATTATATTGATTGAGGTGGGGTTCAAATGAATGCTTATATATTCAGCAATGTTAACACTTAATTGTACTTAATGGAAGTACGTCCTTTTGAAAATAACTGCTGAAATGTGTGCGTCACTTTACGATTGTCACCCTGTATACTCGTACAGCATTGCAAAAAAAAAAAAACAAAATTTAATAGTGCTTAAGTGCACATACAAACACCCAGTAAAAGAACATATACGACTACTACGTTGAAAAAAAAAATCATGTTTAAATTGAATGCATTCGTTTCTTTCGAATTTTTTATACTTTTATTATTTAAATTTTAGAATGCATACTTTTCGGCAGCAACTATGAATTTTCTTACTGGGTACAGCAATATATATTTACATAGATATATATATAAATATATCAACATGTTTGTATATATGCTGTTCTTTTCATGCCCTCATACTTACATTCATAAAAATGTGATATTTGACTTTGTGCTGTATTATGTTATGCTTGCTCATACACAGCCAAAAAGTATGCAATAACAAAAACAGAAAAAAAAAAAAAGAAACCAACTACTACTAATAGCGCTAGTTCGTCTTCCAACGTGTCTTTATGTATAGAGCGTAACAACTCGAATGCCATTGGCAAAAATAGCATTGGAATTGATTTCGTTATGACATACAAATTTGGCAATTCATTTTTAGTGCTGGCTAGTTGCTGGTTGTTTTCTCTTCTTCTTTATACTTGGATTTGCTTTTCTACTCTTCTATGTTTTTACTACTTTTTTTGTGCGCCTTTTTTTTCTTTTCTTTTTTGGTACATTTACGATAATGTTAATGGTTGTCCATATACATATATGTAGTTGCACAAAATATATTTTGATGTTTTTTTTTTTTTTCTTTAGCTTCTGTTTTTTTGAGGGTTTTTTGTTCAGTTGTACTTCGTGGAGTATGTGTTAAAGCAATTTTGTTTTTCATAGTTTGGAAAAAAAAACTCATGGCAATCGAAAGAAAAAGTGTTAGTGGTAATTGTTAATGCCTCCACAAAGTAATTGTTAGTAATTAATGTTAATAGTTATAGATTGTTTTATTTTTTCTCATTTTTTCTTTGCCGGTATATGTTGTATATGTATACACTCTTATTTAATGAATTTAAATTGTTGATAGCAGTTGAGGGTGTGTACTTCTAAATTGGTTATCTGCAACAGATATAGTGATTGGATTGAATAGATTTTAATTATTATGCATTACTGAAGAATTAGTTTAGTATTAAGAATATCAAGAAAAACTATTAAGTTTTTGTTAAAAAAGAAGAAAAGTAATTTCTGTAGCAGATTGTTAGGCGCTGTTGCTAACTTTAGTCAGCTAGTTAAACCGATTCGTTTAATTAAGCATAAAAATATAAAAACGAAATCAAAAAATTGAAATATATAAAGTAACGCTCTTCTAGAATACTATAGCTTTTGGAAAAATTAGAATTTTGTTTAAAAAAAAATTGCATAATTTTAGGTGCCATGATGATGTTGCCAGACTTGGCACAACCCTCAGCCAATCATGCATCACTGGCAACGCGGGTATACCTTTTGCCACATGCAAGCTTCTTATCAAAAACAACCGCTCCCGTATTGCGGAAAGCAGATGGGAAATGAAACCAAATGCATTGCTAGGCAATTTTGGCCTAAGTCAAACCCAGAACGCACTAAAGCACTCATAAACCTGGACTGAGCCCACATAAGCAGGGTAATTTCTATTCTGACCGCACACTGCCCTATCGGCAATCTTGCCCGGAGACTAGGTCTTCCCTTTAATGACTTCTGCCGAAGCTACAGAAACGTAGAGGAAGAAGAAACAATCTTCCACTTTATATGTCTCTGGGAGAACCTTTCTACGAAAAACTTACAGAACTCGCATCCTCTGAAATCAGAGACTTACTTCGCTTCATAGAAAACATAAAACGGTTTGACTAGGTGGGATTAAGAGGTAACTACTCGCCCCATAGGGTATCACAATGGACCAATAGGTGTCAGTGTGCTCATATTTCCTTATGGACAGCCCCAACAACCTAACCTAACCTAGGTGCCGTTTAATAATTTGAAGAAGAAAAGCTTCAATTTAAATGGCGGTAAAAAAAAAATATTTACATGAATTCGTATATTAGTCAAATTTTCCTTACATGTTCCGGTTGGCAAATTCCTAATTGAGTTCCTGAGAGAATCTATTCGCCCAAACTTTGTTTAAGGAACTTTGAGCTGATTGATTGGGTAATATCTAGGATTGATTAATATTTTGCTAGTTCATTTTATGTAATGTATAATATCAGGCTTAAAGAACGTATGCATGTAGTCATCACAACAATAGTGTATATAGAGACGGGCAAATCAGACGGCCGTTTCGGAAACTGCCGCGATTCCTCATCAGTGGTCATAGAGATAGTTCGTAATCTTTCAATATCCTATATAAGCTACTAATAATCATAACCCAGCTAGTTCGTTTGCTTTCGTCTTACGCTCTAGCCCGGTCAAGCACATTCAACCTTCGTAATTTCTACCCTAAGTTTTAGAGAAATAAGATTTTTCTTACTTTGAATGAACAGTTTGGAAGATATCACTGCTAAGTCTAAGCCTCTGAACAAAAATTAACTTGGAAGTACCTGTCCTTGCTCTACCCTGTAAGGTTATCATGCTTGCTTAGGCTAGTTCAGGCATATACATTCTGAAAGTTTTGAGATATTTAAGATAGAAAGAGTCAAAGAGAGCAATGTTTAGATCAAGATACAACAGGTTGGATCTGAGCCGAGAGTTTCTGTAATGCCATTTCTAGCTAATCTTTAAGCCTTACTAAATTAATTTCTATCCTTTATCGGTAGATACTTACCGAGAAGAAGGGAAAGAGGTCTTTCTCTACAAACCTCAGCCTCCACTCTGGATTCCCTTGTTCACATATAGTACGAAGCTTTTTGAACAAGTTTGCTTCATCTCAACTTCGACTGAATATATTGATAATGGAGTTATTGAAAAGTGACTAAGTAGTAGATTCTAACTTCTGAATTATCTTCTACTACATTTTCTTTTAAATCATGCAATGTAAATATCTATTTTTAACTGTCTATAACTTTAATTAAAAGCCAAGCCTAAAATTATACTACACAATAATATAGCATCGTCATATTTGAAGGGCTATTTTCGGATAATTTATTTCTGTCACTGTGTGATTGGATTAAAAAACTCTTTAAAACACTTCTTTTTTCTTCTCCTCCTTTCTCCCTCTCTTTCCCTCTCCTGTCGCCCTCTTTTCCTCCCTCTTCCCTCCTCATATTTTTAGTATTATTTTTGTTTTATTTTTTTCTTTTCTGAGAACCGCTAAAAAAAAATAAAATTGAATTTACGAATTGAATTCGTGGAACAAAAAAAAAAAAAAAAAAAATGCGAAAAAAGTAAAACAAAAACAGAAAAAGAAAATTATGACATAAATTGCTGCATAATTTTAAAGAGCATTTCTATACAAATTTATGAATAATGCTTGTCGTTTAGGTATACAGGGTGTTTAAGACCCGTTGGCCAATGTGAAAGAAATTGATCATGGAAGCCAAAACAAGTAAAAAAGTCAAAATGAAAGAAAATGATGGAGGGAAAGGCAGAAAGTGGTTAACTAAATCAAGACAATTAAAAAAACGTGTAGGTTCAAGTGCCTAGAAAGCTAAAAACTTTGCCCTAGCATATTTCTAGAGCAACAAAAGTTGACTGTAGATCACGGCATCACCCTGTATACACATTTATTGGCCTTTCAATATACTTGTCTACTGATTTGTATTGCCATATATTCAAACCAGTTTATTTTTTGTCTTTTTACATGTTTTTTTTTATCGGTTGGTCTCTTTCCTTCTATCTCTCTCTTTCTCTCTCTCTTTCTCTCTCTCTCTTTCTCTCTCTCTGTCTCTTTCTCTGTCTCTCTCTCTTTCTCTCTCTCTCTTTCTCTCTCTCTATCTCTCTCTCTCTCTCTATCTCTCTCTCTCTATCTCTCTCTCTCTATTTCTCTCTATGTCTCTCTCTCTCTATCTCTCTCTCTCTATCTCTCTCTCTCTCTCTCTATCTCTCTCTCTCTCTATCTCTCTCTCTATCTCTCTCTCTCTCTCTATCTCTCTCTCTCTCTATCTCTCTCTCTCTCTCGATTCGATTTCGGTCATATGACCACCGCGAGCCCGTTTACAGCGATCGATTCTTTGGACCCAATTTTCCACCACTCTCGCACACATTTCGACCGGAACGTTGGCAATTTCGCATTTGATATTGTCTTTGAGCTCGTCTAACGTTTCTGGCTTGTTGGCATAGACCAGTGATATGGCCCCATAAAAAGAAATCCAATGGCGTTAGATCGCATGAACGAGGCGGCCATTCCACCGGACCATTTCTCGAGATAACACGTTCACCGAATTTGCCTTTCAATAAATCGATTGTGATGCGTGTTGTGTGGCTAGTGGCACTGTCTTGTTGAAACCACATATCGTTGATGTCAAGTTTATCCAATTCTGGACACAAATAATCTTCCAACAGAACACTATAGCGCTCTCCATTGACGGTAACATGACCGAAAATTGGAGTAAGCGCTCTTAAAGTAGCGACCACCGACTCAGAATTTCGGAAGTAATTGTTAATAATTTCCAAACGTTACTGGTTCGTGAACTTAACCATGATAAAAATGTTGACTTTAACTAACCTTTTGACATTGACAGTTCATTAAAAAAAGTTTAAAGGTGCGTTCATATAAAGATACGTAATTGTTATGTTCCTAATGGAAAACCCTTTATATCTCCCTATCTTCCACTGTCAGTTTGTCTCTCCCTGCCCACCAGCATACTTGATTCACTTAACCTTTTCATAAAATTAAATTCAGATTTGAAACATTGCCGAAATAATTTTTTCTTTAAACTTTTTCATGACCCTTAAAAATTTTGCGTTGACATTTCTACTAAAGATTTTTTGATTTGTTTCGTTTTTTTTTTTGTGTCTTTCTTGTGTTTTTGACATTTGTATATGTTCTTCTTTTTTTTTGGTGGTTTATCAAGTTATTTGGTATTTCTTCCTTGTTTTTTTTCTGTTTTTTTCTTTTCGTATTTATAAATGTATAAAATTTAATAAACTAAGTGTATGCAAAAGAGACTCTTTGAAAATATATTTTCCGATTGTATGGAAAATGTACTTAGATTCTTTTTTTTTTTAGCAATTATATAGCGTACTTTTAGGAGCAGTTATTTTTTCTCTTGATTTTTTATTATTTTTTTTGTTGTTTGTTTGTGAAATAATCTTAATGCAATGAAAAATTGTAAAATGAAATAAAAATGTCACGAGCTTATCATTTCGGTATAGAAATGTTAAGTTTGTAAAATATCAAGTCGTTTTCACAATTATCGTAAAGCATACTTTTAGGTGGAGATAAAAAAAAACTTTATTGTTGGAGTACTCAAATGTTATGAGCTCCTTAGAAAAGGAAAATTACGTTTACAAAATAGTAAAATGTTCTATTTGTATCAGTGTCATTCATATCTAGTATTGGTATCTGAATTGAGCAAGCAATTTTCGAAAAGTCATAGAAAACTCTCCAGCTAGTTAAAAATATTACAAACCAAGTATTTCGTTTTGTTTTTGGTAACAGATATTTTTGCTTTCGTTTGTTTCTCCTATCCTATTTTTGAACATTTCAACATTTAAATATCAATTTTCAAACTCAATCTTCAACTTAAATTTTAATCTCACTTACAAAAAAAAAGGAAAAAAAAACCAAAAAAAATTTGACGTGCAATCAATGTAATTCAAAAACTCGACATTACTATGACAACTTCTCGTTCGACGAGCATGCTGTATAAACGTGTGTATGTACATATATAGATATGTGTATGCGAAGCTATCTAGCTACAAATACAGATATCTAGCAATAGCTATAGCAAGTTACCTTCATTTCTTATTCATGAAATTCTAACATGTTATTTTCAATTTTTTTCCTTTCTTCTCTTTACTCTCGCTACTGCCACACACACACACACACACACTCATACACAAAATAAAACAAATGCATATCAGCGCACGATACGGATTCACGTTACATGTCCGCCGAGGAACAAAGTCGCGAATTGACACGCAGCATACGACGTGAAGTTGGCAAACTTTCTGAGCAATGGAATAATCTAATCGATAGATCTGACAATTGGAAACATCGTTTGGATGAGTACATGACGGTAAGTCAGAGTCATATTATAATTTCTTAATGCGATATTTAAGTGCCTACCTGCCTACCTATCTACCTACATATCATATAAAAAGTGGGAGTTACTTTTTTATTGTTTCTTTTGTATGCCTGTAGGTATTAAGTATGGTAGTGTCGCTTTTTGACACTAAGCAACATACAATACAACAGCAAAATATTAACACTCTCCACATTTTGATTGTTGTACGACGCGCGAGTAATGTGAAAAAATCACGCAGGTGGATAAATGTTTTGAATTATTAATTTTTTTTTTTTATGATGATGAAATTTCTTTTTTGTATGATTTTAGGTTTAAGTTATTGGTCGACGTCTTCGTTTCTTTTTACATTAAAAATTTTGCGTTCGTTTTTTTTTCTTTTTTTTTTTTTGTACATGAATTTGTCATAACATTGTGAAGGGATTTTTTTTACATCACTTAGCAAGGAACATATATATATTTTTTATTTCTTTTTATAGTATTTACAATATTTAAAACGATGTGAAAATATAAGCAGCTGAAAGCTGTAAGTAATAGCAGCTGAGATGTTAGAGAAATGTCTAACGAGATGACAACATAAATATTTTTAGTAAGATGACGTATTCATTTTTAGATTTGAATAATGATACTGAAATGCTAAATCTTTGTAGCATAAACTCACAGAAAAGCAAGTAAATATAAAAAAATATTGCATACTTTTATGTGTTGTGTAATAATTTTGCAAAATCTGTTTGAGATTATATAACTGCTAAGTTTGTATAAAAATACATACATATACATACAAATGAAGAAATAACAACATTTTCTTAAATGCAAGTTCCTAAGAAAAACTTGCATACTTTCGAGTGCTGCATAACACTTGCTTCAAAACATAAGTAATAACATTAGCAAATATTAGAATTCAAAAATATTCCCTTTTTCTTTTTTTTTTATTAGAACTGTAGATAATTTAGTTGGTCTAAAGAAAAGTTGCATACTTTTAGGTGGTTTAAAAAAAAATTTTCATAATATTGGCCGCAAAAGTGGAAACATTAATATTTGACTGTATTTTAATGATAAAACTTAGAAAAATGTATGTGGCTCCAGAGAAATTGCATACTTTTAAGCGCTACAAAGATTTGCAAATAACAGACAATAGTTTGTACTAAGGCATAAAAACGAATATACAAATGTTGAAATATTAAAATGCTCCACTGTTTTCGAGGTAGGATTTATAATTAAATTGAGCGTGCTTAAGGAAAAGTTTCATACTTTTAGGCGATTTAAAGCAATGTCAAAAATAAATGACATTTGATGTTGAAATGTAATGGATTTAATTAACTTCATTGCTAAAAATTATAACAAAAATCATTTTTGCAAATTAAAGGCAACCATTTTGTATGAAGGTACAAGAAATTGTATACGAATATTTAAATATTAAAACTTATCTCTATTTTTTAGGCAATAGGAAATATAGAAAATTGTGTGTATTTAAAGATAAGTTGCAAATTTTTAAGCGTTTTACAGCAATATTAATTTTATTTATGAATAAGTAATGACTACAGATGCTGAAGAATAGAAATTTCACTTTATTTTGTTGAAAAAGATTAGAAAAAATATAAAAACATTGCATTCTTTTAGGTACTACAATACATAATAACAGATTGTCTGTATGTATGTAGGTCTGTATGAAAAACGTAGAAAATGAACTATTTTTTTGTTAAGAACTGCAGAAAAATTAGAGGGTTAAAAGATAAGTTGCATACTTTTATGTGTTTATAAAAATTTTGGAATGTGTTGGCTGAAATTTGAAAATGCTCCCATACATAAAAATTTTAAAAACTATATTAGTTAAAAAAAAATTGCATGCTTTTAGGTGACCCAATAATAAATTTGCAAATTAAAGCTGAAAATTTATATAAAGACGCAAAAATGGATTTATAGATTTTGAAGTACTTAAAATTTTCCACTATTTTTTTGAATCGAACCGCTGAAATTTAAATATTTTTAAATGCTGCCTAATTTTTATTTTGGAAGGAAAATAATGGTGACAAATTTTGAAAATATAACAATCTTATTCTATATTACTGTTAAAAAATTGGATTGCTACCAAAATTGCATACTTTTAGGTGCTAACCAATTATAAATTTTCCAAATTAAAGTCATTAATTTCAGACACACAAAATTATATACCTACAAATAATGAAATATTAAAGTTTTCGCCACTTTCTTACTAATAAAATTTAGTCGGTCTAAAACAAAAAAAAAAAATAATGTTGCATATTCGTAGGTGATTAGTACAATATTGCAGTAAATGATGAAAGATTATCACTTTACTCAATCTTATTGGTTTTTGAATTTCGAAAATATTACAATCTTATTCTATTTTACTGTTAAAAAATTGGAAAAAATTTAATTGATACCAAATTTGCATACTATTTGGTGGTAACCAATTATAAATTTTGCAAATTAAAATCATTAATTTCAGACAAACAAAATTATATTCCTACAAATAATGAAATGTTAAAGTTTTCACAATTTTCTTACTATTTAATAAAATTTAGTCGATCTAAAACAAAAAAGAAAGTGTTGCATATTCGTAGGCGATTTGTACAATATTGCAGTAAATGATGAAAGATTATAACTTTACTCTATCTTATTGGTACTTATAATTTTAAAAACATGTTTGTTACAATTAAATATTTAAAAAAATTAAATAGTTTTAAAGAAATAGCATACGTTTAGGTTAAAAATATTAAAATTCTCCCTATTTTTTGGCATTAACTTTAATCAAAAATCTAAATTACAAAATTAGTATGCTCAAAAAAAAAAACGGAACAAAACTGAACAACAATATTAAAACAACCTCGAAAATCACAGAAAATCCCAGCGAGCAATTAAGCAGAAATAAGCCAAACACATAAAGCCAGCAAAAATCTAGCAGTAATATCCCAATAGCAACAGAGCATACCAAAATGCTTATGTAGAGGATTATAATGCGGTAAACGAAATTTGGTGAAAACGAAGAGGAGAGGAAGGGAGAGTTCAAAGTGTTAGCGGAATAGAACTAGCTTCAGGAAAGAGTAAATGATAATGATAATTGAAAACTAAAATGAAAATGTGTACATACACTGAACTAAACTAAGCTACTACTATGCAACAATTGCAAAAATAGTTGAATAGATAAAAATCTAAATGTCTGCATATACATATACATATACATGTATGTATGAGAGGGTGTATAAAAGTTTCCAGCACACAAAAATATGCAAAAGTTTTTAATAATATTAAATTTAATTCAGTGAGAAATGTTATTAAAATAATAAAAGAGTAGAGAGAGTGTATGCACGTTGATAATGAACAATAAACGATAAACGAAAAAGACAGGCGGGCGAAAAACAGAAGAGGGAGATAAAATTGAAAATGAACAAAGGAAACAATAGTGTGTGATAGAGACGTATGAGAGGAGATGAACGAGATATGCAGTGTGTCTGTGTGTCTGTGTATGAGTAACGTTGATGGTGGCTAAAACAGCACCAACGATTCCAAACAATTTTCAACAAATTAACAAACATTTGTGAGAAAAACTTTTGTGCTTAGCCGAAAAAAAAAACAAAAAACTAAATGAATCCATACCATAAGGTCAAAAATTAGTGTAAACTTAAACGCAAAGTAATGAAAGCTTGAACAAAATAAAAGTTTTTTTTTTTTATATATTCCCTTCTCTTCTTTAATCTCTCTCTTAAATTCAATTACATGCATGCTTAGCATTCATTGAATTGTTTTAAATAGTAAAGAGAGTTTAAAAAGCTACAACAAAAAAAGAAAAGAAGAAAAAGAAAACGTTTACATTTGAGCATTAAAATTAACACGCTAAAAAGTAATTTAAGTTTAAAAGAACTTAACGTGTTTAAACATCGGCAAGTATAAGACAACACCAACAACCGCAACTGCTAGCTGCTGGTATTAAAGTTTCACAGCAGAATTTTTTTTTTTTTTTTTTTTTTTTCGTATAGCTTTGCGCACATTTTCATTATATTAATTAAAATGAAGAAAAAATTGAATTTCAATTTCAATTTGCTCTTCAAGTTTCCCTTTCCAGCAATTGAAACTCACACCCTCTAGCTCCTTCTTCCTCTCACTCACTCTCACTCTCGAAAATAAAAACCTGAAAACTTTTTTAATAGAATTTATGTTATACGTAGTTAGTATAAAGTTATACACCTAAAATTTACACCTCTTGATGTAGTCTACTTGTCTTTCTCTCCATCCCAGCACAGTCCATCAAGTTTTCTCCTCTGGCTGAAAATGCCTTGTGCGTTATTTTATTACGCTTTGTATATGTATATATGAAGCTTCAGTTTTATTCTACAATTCAGGCTCAGGTTTTTCAGCTTTTTTACTGCAACAAACAAAAGCGATTAAAATGCATAAAGCCAAAGCTAAAGCCACTGCCATCTTTTGTTTGTGTTTTGTGGCAGCAGAAACAGCAACAGCCGCGTGTAGACCACAGGTGCAGGTAGAAGAGACAACGCTTAAAAGCTAAAGCGCGCACTCTAATGTGCATATATACATATACGCTAGGTTTATGTTATTGGTTTTTGAGTTTTTACTACCAGTCGTTGCCTATTTAATATTAAAATGTTGGCGCTGGTAGCAGTAGCGGTAATGGTGGTGGCAATGTGGGTAATGCGGTGGTTGTGTGTTAAAAAATATGAAACTTTACTCACTTTTATGTTTCAAACAAAAATAAATATATTAAAAAATATTTCTTTGTTTTTTTTATTTTTTTTTTTTTTTTATTCTTTCTATAACTTTTATAACTGACAGGATAAAGTTTTCTTCTATATTTTATATGTTCATTCATCTTCCTTGATTCGTGATTACCTGAACGGTGTCATAATACATATTAATAATATTAAAATTGAAGCTAGTAAAAAAGTGTGTGGGGGAGAGAGAAGGGTGAGAGAAGAAGAAAGAGATATAGCACTGTATAGCGAAATGTGCTTGATATGACATACTAGAAATTAATGAGACTGTGGAGGAAATTCACATACGCCTTCTTAAATATGCATATATCATTTCTTTGCAGGAAAGTAGCAGTGACAGTTTAATAATTCAATAATCTGTTCTGTTAGCCTTCTTACTTCAGAATCTGTTACTAGATAACGAGGTAGTTGATTTGAAATGACAGTGACAATTTGAGATTTCTAATTAATTTAGAAGCTTGATTATATTATGTGGACAAGGAAAACAAATTCACAATTGGGTTTATTATTTGTACTGCCAAGAGGAGAGGTTGAATGGTTTAGTCTTCATAGCCTCTCACTCTTTCCTCCGAATAGCTATTGATGTGTGGAGTATTCGACTCGCAATAGCCGGAAATCTTTTCTTATAATTTTTCTAACAAATATTTTTACTCTCGAAAATTTCTCTAATGTAATTTTAAAGTTATAATTGAAGCGTTGAGTGCAAAAGTGGTGTAAGTCAGTTTTTTTATTATTTGAACTTTCACCTTCAGGCAATAATTTTGGCTTCATTTAGTTTCATACAAAAAATGTGTATATTTTGGTTGAACATGTATACTATAAAGATTCCTGTACATCGGGAAAATAAATTTTATAAGAGTCCCATTTTGCACAGCTCTTCTACAAAACCAATGTATTTTCAAAAAATCTGATTTTGACTTACACCACTTTTGCACGCAACGGCTCAATTATTGTTCTGAAAGAAGATGAAGGGTTCAAACTCTACACTTTCATTCCCGGGATCTGCTACTGATATGAGAGTTTTCGACTTGAAATAGTTGTGAATCTTTCTTCAACATTTATCTTATAAAATATTGCAATTGTCGTTATTTTTATTAATTTCTCTAGTATACTTTTAGGTACTATTATTGAGAATATATTCAAAAAAGACGGCTTAGGTCATGTTGAGTGGTTTGATCACCTTCCCTCTGAATCCGCTGGATTATTAATTTTTCTAGTATACTTTTAAGACATGATTGTCCACCTAAAGGGGGAGGGGGGGGGGGGGGGGTAAGGGGCTTAAACTCCGTAGTCTTTTCCCTTGTTTGAACCCCTGCTGGCATGAGCATATTATATTTAAAAACTTAAAATGTATATGAACCATTCTTTACTACTTACTTACTTTAGAGAAAATTTAGCATGTCATTATTGCAAATTTCTCTAGCATACTTTTGGGCATAGTTTTTGATTGACTCAGTTGGTTAGTTGAAAATGGATTTATTGATAGCTGGTATGAACAGAGGAAGGCCGTATTTAGAGGGGAGGTTTTGGGGGTTCTGACCCCACCCCCCGAAATGTGGAAACTTTATTCTAGTTTTTGAGATTAATTGCCAATGGATGGAAAAAAGTCAAAATAAAATCTATTTAACTATATTTTTTACTTCCTTCGGTTTTTTTTTCTAAAAAGTCAAATATAAAAAATAAATTTGAAATCTTAGTTACACTATGCGATCAAATCCGATTTGTTTTCTTCAACATGAGGTTTGACTACGGATTCAAAAAGAGAAGGTGATACTGAACACTCCTGCATACATAGTTTTTCTAGGCCAGTAACTGTTTCTGATTTAAAGTTTCGTCCTGAATTAGTTTGAAAAGTTTAAAAATTAATAAAAAATAGAAAAAATTATCGGATCCTTGTAAAATTAAACTTGCTTGAACCTCATTATTTTTTCTAAAACGTGACGTGGTGGGAAGTTTTTGACCTCAGATTCTTGTTCAACGTGAAAAATTCTTTCACAAAAACTCCATCTTATTAGCAAAACCCATGCAGTTTTAGGAGACAATCTTAAAATTGTCATTATTGCTCAGAGCACCACGACTTTCAATGTTGTGACTTCACGAATTTAGGAAATATATTCCAACCTCATCCGGGTTCCTTATCATTGATAATGGCCTGAATTCCCAATGATGTTCATTTGAAAAAAATGATCCCCTACTATTTTTGGTAATTTTTTTGAGGTTGGGTACATCATCAGTAGTGGGAAGTCAACGAGTTAACGAAATTATGTCCTTCACGAAAAAAAAAAAAAATGCATTAGAATGCACATTCAATAATATTTATTTGAAGAAATTTAATTTGATTATTCTGTGAATTTTTTTGTCACTTTTGGCCATTTTTTTTTTTGAGGTTAAGATTATAAAAATCGGAAAATTTTTCCTAAAGTTTTAAGAGATTTATCTACTTTTGTCCTTAGTCTGATAGGGTCCATCAAATGTATCATCGATTTAATTTATTGTGTTTAAAAATCAGTTTGATAAAAATCATTTATGAATATTTTCTTCGAATGAAAACTCCCGTCCCCCCTCCCCCACGAAAAAAATTTCGGCCATGGAACAGAGAGACTATATCTGTAGACTTTTGACAAAACATCTTATCTCTGCAAAATAAGTTTCATCTTTTCCTTTTGACTCGTTTTTGCTGTTTTTAATCCCGATTTTCTAGAATTTTTAATTCAAGCTGTAACTTTTGAGCTATAGGGAATAGATATACATAGATAAGAAAACAAAAAGCACGTAGAATTTAAAAGAAAATATGAAACTTCGTATGAAGACATAAGTTGTTTTGCCAAAACTCCACAGATATATAGTTGGAATGTACCACTAATCAACAGTTATCAAATCAATATCAAAATTGCTTTACTAATTTGAGAAAAAATTTAACAAAATTGATTTGGCATAGTACAAAAGAAAGTACAATTTAAATTTATTAGTTTTCAACATATGGCATTACTCTGCTGTGTTCTACAAATTAAAAACTAATAAAAAATTATAAAAAAAAAAATTTAAAAAAAAAAAAATATAAAAAAATTAAAAAAAAAATTTCAATCCCCTTTCCCCTAGACCCAGAATTGTTACGATGGGTATTAAACTCGAAATGGTTTGAGTTTTTTTTTAAAGTTTCTCTAGAAAAATATTGAACATTTTATTATTTTCACCAATTTCTGCAGCATACTTTTAGGCTTAACTGTGAACTGTGTGCTCTTGAGTTAATAGGATGAAGAATTAATAAAAAAAAACTGGGTTTAGTTGAAGTGGAAAACTAATTCACAACTGATTTTTACTTTCACTTAAAACGGACTAATTAGTGTTGGAGAAAATTCCGCCAGAAAAAGTGACTTTGTCGTAATATATATTAAGAAAAGTTATACAAATTTCAAAATGCTCATTACCGCATTCCTCAGCTACTCCATAATTTCATACACAAATATTGATAACACTTTAAAAATATATTTAATTCCCAAACTTAAATATCACAATATTCTACTTCACAAAAATCTACAACTTCCTCTTATATATAAAACAAACCCTATTTATTTCCTCAATATTGACCTCAGCAAAAGAGAGTTTTATTTATGTTTGTATTGTATTTATTGCTACTCTAATAGTGGTATATGTTTTAGACATAAAATATAAAAATAAATATAAAAAAACCCCTCGCCTTTTAAACATAAACAATACCACAAAAATGAAATGAAATGAAATGAAATGAAAAAAAAGCAAAAAAAAAATATCGAAAACAACAAAATAATAATACAAATAGTAGTAAATATAATGAAAAAAAGGAAGAAAAAAAAAGAGTAAATACAAGTGCAAGTGTGTATTTTATGATACTAAACAGCAGCCAGTAACAATAGCGAAAAAAAACACAAAAAATAAAAGGAAAATACTTAACATAAAAATACGCTACTTTGCTGCTTGTTGTACTTGATGGAAAAATAATACTATGTATTCTAAGTTGATCATAAAATTGTCATAACATATATGTGCATATGTATGTGTATAAACATAAATACATATGTATGTGGATATATACATATGGGAGCCCAAAATGTATGTTCTTTATGAGAACAGTGTAAAATTTTTTTTGGAAAATATGAAGTTTTCTCATAAATTGCATTCTTAAAGAATCCTTTTAAGTTTTTTTTTTTCAAAACTAGTTTTATGTATACAAAGTATGAAAAATCAACAAATATATGAAATTTATAAAGCAATAATATTTTTCTTCTTTCTTTTTGGGGTAATTCCGAATAAATTCTTAAGTATCAAAAAAAAAAGGAAGTAAAAGAAATATGAAATCGATAGACATATAAATAATAATAAAAGAAAAAGTACACTTTGTATACAAAATTTAATTCATAGTGGAAATTTATTTTTGATACATAGTGTAAAAGTTTTGAACAAAAATAGATTGAAAAACCAAAAAAAAAAAAAAAAATATGTTAACATTGTATAAAAAAAAAAATTAACAAAACTCTGTGAGATAAATTTTTTTTTTTAATTTCGGTAGCATACTTTAAGGCATGTCTGCTAATTGATTTTAAAGAAAAATAAGTCGACTTCTGAAATATATTTATATGTAGGTAAAGCAAATACGAATTGGGTTTTTCATATCTGCTCCACAATCACTTTCTAGCTCCATCAAAATTCGCTCATATTGGTTTAAAAGTAGTAGTGCACGCAATGTTTTACCTATAGAAAAATCGTCTCAAATTAGATTTCACTCTCTCTCTCTCTACATGATTTCTACAATTAATTTTATACTTTTATTTTTCAATTTTTACTCAATAAAAGAAAACAAAAAATTAGCTCAAACTTACCACAAAGCATACAAATGTATGCATGTAAATTGAAACTACATAGCCCGTGCCTTTCGTGGTTCTCATGTTTGCATATGCATTTCTCAGAATATTGAACATCGTACCACAAACCGCCGCCAAACAATTAAACCATACTCCATTTAAAAAGAACAGCAGCAGTAATAGCGGCAGCAACAAACAACAATTGCCGCCACCATTATTGCTTACCACACACACACACACACACACACATTTATATACAGCATACATGGCACACACACATGTAGTTACAAAAATTTATACGATGACTTACATTTTCTTTTGCTTTTACATTTTTGGTTTCGGTTGTGGCATCGGCGGCAATTGGGCAGGCAATTGAATTGAAAATCGTTTTTCAACTGATTTCTTCCGTTGACCATAAAAATGAGAAAATGAAATGTACATACTTGCATACACATATTTACACAATATTATATGCTTCACTGACTTACACTTTCCGGCATATACGCCTTCAGTTTTTTTCAGCTGAATATGAGATTTACACTTTTTTTCATTTGAGTTTTTTCGATTTTATGCCAATAATAATTTTTTTTTTTTAATAAATAAACATTGTTCAGTATGTGAGTAAATATGTTCACTATTAAAGCATCTATGGACATCAAAGTAACTTTTAAAATTCAGTTTAAGAATTTCAAAGTAGTGAGAAAAATTTACCTACTAAAATGGACAAAATTCCGAAAATGAACAAAACATCTTTGTAATTTTGAAACCACTACTTCGATTTCTATAGTTTTTTCAGCTAGTGATAAAGAAATATTTTTAAATTAAATTATAAAAAATTAGTCCTTATAACTTTTATAGTTAACGAGATATAGGGGTATAAAGCTATTTCTTAAGAACTGAAACCGATTATAATAGTTCGTTATAAAAATGTGCAGAAAATTCGTTTCAAAATTTAAGTTTATACAAAAAAAAAATTTGTTGGTTGAACAGAATCTGTAAAAACATCTTGACCCAGTAAGGAAAACTAATTACAAAAATGGCCCGCTTTACAGTTTCTAAGCCAATAATTTGATTTTGAATAGTTTTGATGTGATAGCATCTTTCCTCGGGGCTGGAGAAAAATTTATAGTGGGGTAAATTAATTGAAATTAAAATCAAATGTCACGTCGTTGTCGTGTGAGTTTTCGCAGATGTGTGAGTTAATAATTTGTGTTTTATTATGTATTTTACTTTAAGCCCAAAAGTATACAACACATAATTTCTATATTAAAAACCGTTGTGGAATATACTTAATGGAATAGTGGAACATATCAAAAATTGTTTTTATTTATTGTATAGTTCATTTTAGTTCATAGCTTATTCTTTCCTAATTGAAATTGTAAAATATTGGGAGTATGAATGTATAAACTCGTAACTGTGACTAACTTCATATCTATCATACGCGCCATTTTTTTTTTTTTGACATTGACAGCTATTCTATCTCGAAGAGCGCCAAAAATACTATAAGAATTGATCTGTCAAATAATTTTCATAATTTTACAAAAGTGTTTTACTATAGCTGAAAATGTCGAATTTCGTGCCAAAAAACCAAAAACAAAACATTTGCGGGAAGTTTTAATTTGCTTCATCCATTTAAAGAAAAACGCAACTGAAGCACATCGTTTACTCACTGAAGCTTATCCTGACTGTGCTATAGACGTTAAAATGTGTCTGGTGTGGTATGCCCGTTTCAAAAGTGGTGATTTTGATGTTGAAGACAGGGCCGCGTTCAGGCTGTCCGAAAAAGTTCGAAGATGAAGAATTGAAGGCATATTACTCGAAGAAGATTCATGTCAAACGCAACAAGAACTTGCAGAATCTTTAGGAGTTGATCAATCAGCCATTTCTAAACGATTAAAAGCATTGGGAATGATTCAAAAGCAATGAAATTGGGTGCCGTACGAATTGAAGCCGAGAGACGTCGAACGACGATTTTTCACAAGTGAACTGCTGATTGAACGACAGAAAAGAAAGGGTTTTCTGCTTCGTATTGTGACTGGCGATGAAAAGTGGATACGTTACGATAACGCAAAGCGTAAAAAATCATGGGAACCGCCCGGACATGCATCAACATCAACGGCAAAGCCGAACATCCATGGATCCAAGCTCATGCTGTGTATTTGGTGGGATATGAAAGGTGTCGTGTATTATGAGCTGTTGAAACCGAATGAAACGATCACTGGCGACCGCTACCGGCTACAATTGATGCGTTTGAGCTGAGCATTAAAGGATAAGAAGCCAGAATATGAGAATAGACACGACGAAGTTATTATTCAGCACGACAATGCTCGGCCGCATGTGGCAAGGCAAGTAAAAACATACTTGGAAACGCTGAAATGGGAAGCGCTACCCCAGCCGCTGTATTCTCCAGACATTGCTCCTTCTGATTACCACTTGTTCCGATCGATGACACATGGCCTGGCTGAACAGCACTTCCGTTCTTTCGAAGAACTCAAAAAATGGGTCGATTCGTGGATAGCCTCAAAAGATGAGGAGTTCTTTCGACGCGGAATCCGTATGCTACCAGAAAGATGGGAAAAAGTTGTGGCTAACGATGGACAATACTTTAAAGAATAAATTTATAATCACTTTTTCACAATAAAAGTCCAAATTACGAAAAAAAATACGAGTTTATACATTCATACTCCCAATAATGTCCACATTTAGGCGATGTAGACGTTCAAAAAGCGAAGAAAGTGCATTGAAAAGAGAAAATAAAAGATTAAAAAACCCTGTGGTTGCACTTTCTGGAAGATAAAAACGAGAACTTTTACAATAAAATAAACAACAATGCGTAAAGTATTTTATCACATCATGTGATAAGTGCAAAAGGGACTCAAAAAAAAACTAAAATTTTCAATAATGAACTGAAAAAATTCGTTAAAACTTGCAATGAAGAATTAATCTACATAGTTTGTATAGTTAGGGAGATATAGTGGTGAAAAATTGGAAAATTTTTATAAAATGAAAAAAAACTCAGTAATTTCCAAGGTAATGAACTGATTGATTCATATAGAGTTTTAAAGTAGTGTACAGAAAAATGTTCCAAAAATATGGAAATGAAATACTGATGGTAATAGCTTTTATAGAGACAAAGATATAATTGTGGAAAAAAAATTAAAAACTCTGAACCGATTTCCATGGTTTTATTTTTTCAATCACAGATAGAAAGAGTTCAAAAATTAAGGCAAAAAACAAAATAAATAGTTAAAATGCGCTTCAAAAACTCTGAACCGATTTCCATTGTTTTATTTTTTCAATCACAGATAGAAAAAGTTAAAAAATTAAGGCCAAAAAAAATGATAAGTTAATTGTAAAAGTCAAGTGAATCTCATTCCTTACTGGGTAATAAAATAGAGTAGACAAAAAGGCACATACTAAAGCCCAAGCATGCTATAAATGTATGGTTAAGATTGGCTTGAAATAATATTGCGTATTAAATCTGCGGTAAAGGCAACAACAACAACAACTCCTCAATACTAAAACGAAAAGCCACACAACTCGGCTGACTCACTCATGTCTTTGTATTTCCACAACACATGCTACTACGTTCATACACACACACAAGCACGCACACATACCTACCTACAATATATATAAATAAGGCTATTACAACATAATCATAATACATAAGAGCAAACCGACCACCCGCAAGGCATTGTCGTAGTATCGAAACATGGTACAAAAAAGAAAATGTGTAACAAAAACAAGAGCAACCACAACAACAAAGAATGTAAGAATGAGTTGCAACAACAACAGCATGTTGGTTGGACTGACTGACTTTAGTGCCAACTGCATATATGCTTGTCTATCTGCCTGCCTGCTTACTAGCTTGCTTGCCTGCCTGCATACTAGCTTGACTGCCTGCCTGCTTACTAGCTTGCTTGCCTGCCTGCCTGCTTACCAGCTTGCTTGCCTGCCTGCTTACTAGCTTGCTTGCCTGCCTGCTTACCAGCTTGCTTGCCTGCCTACTAGCTTGTCTGCCTGCCTGCTTACTTCATGCTTTTAGCCTATAAAAGCAATTTAATCTTCTATGTATGTATGTACGTACAACATGTAAAGAAAAAGTAAAAGCAACTGAACTCTGACCTAACCACACACACCAAACTTAACTCTATTCAATAGCTATAAGCAAGCAACAAAAGCAACAATAACTACTCATACTTACTAATGTATATATATATATATATGTATTCATGTATATGCATGCATGTAGGTACGTATCAATATATACTCGAACCACCAACAACATGTGAAAGTGGCTAAGAATTATGAGTTTGAAAATACGAGTCTCGTACTCTATGTGCTCTATAGTTAGAAGTGTCGTGAAGTAGCTTAACGAAAACCATATAGAAGTTAATATATACACACATGTGTGTGCGTGTGTATCTATATATAATATCTAAGTGCTATGTGTTTGACTATAAACGGTTTAAGTCCAAAAATCAATTGAGTTTAAATCAATTTATAAAGTATCAAAAAAGAAATAGATTTTTGCAATAAGAAAAAGAAATTCTAATAAATTATATTCATGCTATATAAAAAGTGCATTAAAATATAAAATAAATTGAAATTCACATCAATGAAAAATGCATTTTCTTCTATTCAACCGTTTACAAACACATACACATTTTTATATGCACTTTACTATTAGTATTTAAAGAGACAGAGAGAGAGAGGGAGAAAGAGAGAGAGAAAGCACAAATATTAATCTTAAAAATTTCGCTACTAGTTTATGCTTTTCTTCATTCAACCCACACACTATAAAAATTCAATAAAATTAACGTTAGTGACCAAAATAAATAAAAAGCCTGGAATGAAAAATGAAAAGTACTTCCTAAAAGTATGCTATACATATAAATTTTTTAGTCAACGAGCACACAAAAACACACACAATACATGCATCATTTACCACAAACCTCTCGATGATTGCTGTTCTACGCTCTCTTGCGTTCGTTTTCATACTCCTTCTCTCTTTCGCTATTTTACTCTATCTTGCTTCGTTTATGCTATTGTCACATACCCAAAATGTATGAACTAAAGCCGTTTCTTGAATGTTTGTTTATAATAGAAACTGCTTTCTTCTTCTTTTACTTGTATTTATTTGTAAAAGTTCTTCATTTATTTTTTATTTTTTTTTTTCTTTGAATTTTATTTTTTTTTTATTATTTCTTTCTCTTATTTTTATGCTCGGAATACAAGTATATCTTGATATTTCCGTTGCTTGATTAAACTCCGTTGCTCTATTGTATTGTGTAGTCTAAGAAAAGCATATCAAAACAAATAAATAAAAAATGGCGTGTATAAATGGCATTCTAAACGGAAATGTAAACTGTTTTGTTGTTGTTATTGTTGTGCGCTATACTTTAGCTCTCCTGTGTTGACTATTTGGTAAATTATATTTTATCCCAAAAATTGTGCAGTACAATTCCTTTTCACTTTTTTCATTCTAGTTTAAGTACTTAAATTTATTGTTTTGTTAGAAAATTTCTTATTTTTTCTCTTTTCTATTGAAAAAAATTAAGTATATTGCATTTGTTCGAAAAGTGTAGGGATTGGCTAGCAGAAAAGTGTGTTTGCTAACTATATAAAGAAATTTTGAACTCTTACTGGCTTTGTATTTAAGATTATATTTTCTATATTCAATTTGGCTCTTTCAAAATTCAATTTGACTTTTCTGAATTCAATTGGACTTTTTTGAATTGAAATTAATGCAATCTGAAATCATTTTTACTGTGATGAATTCAAATTGACTGACGCTTGTTTAATTTTAATTTGTTTTTTTTTTTTGGAAGTTTTTAGCGAAGAACGGACGTGTAATTTTTTTGCGCAAAGTGTTTTTCACTTTTAAACGCTAATTGTGCCCAAATATTAAAAATATAAACGTGGATTTAACCGAATCGATTGTACTGTCGCTTAACAAATAAACATATAAACTAATCTTTTGATTGATACGTAACATTTATCAAATTTATTAGCAAACAAAATATCTTAATTTTCGTCTTCTGTTCTTTCGTATTTTGTTTTGTGCCTCTATTTCATCTTATTATGTCGATTACTCGCTCTGCTGCAGTCAAACGTGGTGAGTTCTCTCCGCTACAGTTAGGCGGAGGTGTGCCTGCTCTTAAGCAGCAAAAGTTAAGTGATGTTGCTGTTCTAACGGAGCTGAAGCTAATGGAGAACCGCTTGAAAGAGCACACAAAAAGTGAGTGCGATCGCCTCTCTACTCATTTCTCTTCTGAGCTAGAGTCACTCGAAGATAAAATTCTGTGTAAAGTTAAAGATGAAATTGCATATATGAAAGAATGCATTGCTGTATTTGAAGATAAAATTAAAACACTAAGCTGCGAAGTAGAATCTCTTAATAACTTAAAATCAGAAATTAAGAGTATCAAAGATCAAACTGAGTGCTCATATGCCGATAAATGTGATATTTCATCTGATGCTATTCTCTTTGGTATCCCTACCATTGAAAATGAAAATCTTAAAAGCATTTTCAACTCTGTTTGCCTCTCCATTGACTTAATGTCGCCTCCTCTTCGTGATATCTTCAGGGCTAAACCAACAACAAATAATTCTAATACCGTGATCATAATCAAGTTCTACACGCCATATGATCGTAGTCGTGTGTTTAAGGCTTTTGCTGGCTATCGAAGAAGACATAAAGCCGCAATTACGCTTAGAAATGCGGGTTTTAATGATGACGGAAAAAATTTTTTGCATGAAAGCTTACCTATTGAAGGCAGAAAGTGTATACAAACTGCAGTCTCACTAAAAAGGAAAAACAAAATTTTCAATGTTTTTACTTTACGTGGCACTGTGTATGTCCGTTTACGTAAAGGTGCTGAAGCTGTTGCAATCAAGAATTCTGATGATCTCATTAATTTTGTTGAAAATGCTGAACCCCAAATTGCATCTGAGAGCAATTTTTTATAATTTTATTTTATTTATTAGTTTTCAATATTTTTGTTAGTAAGTTACTTATAAGTAGAGTTTGTTTGTTTGTAAATTTGGCTTTGTTTAGTAAGATGTATGGCGGGATTTATTAGTTCTGCAACTGGTGCTGGTGGAAATCATAAAGCGCTAATCAACGTTTTATGCCGGCAGCATAATGGCCTTAATACGGTGCATTTCAACGCTAGAAGCTTAAATGCAGATAAATTGGACTATGTTAGACATATTTTCGAGGGTTCAGATGTTGACATAATTTGTGTGACGGAGACATGGTTTAACAACAATATAATTGACGCTTTTTATAGCTTAAATAGTTACAATGTTTTTAGAAATGATAGGGTTCATAAAAAAGGTGGTGGTATTGCAATTTATGTTAAAAAGCATCTTAATGCAAGGTTTGTGTTCCAATCTGTAGGTAGCGATGTTGAATTTTTAATTGTGGAAATCTGTGGCAAGAGTAATAGAATATTAGTGTCGTGTGTATATAATCCTAATAGATGTCACTCGCTTGAGAAGTTTTTTAATGAGTTGTCCTTTCGTATCCTTAATTATGACCTTTGCGTTGTTTGTGGTGATTTAAATATCAATTTGTTGTCGAGTGATAATGTATCCAGTAAACTGTATGATGATATCAGCACCTTGGGGCTAAATATCGTTAACACTGTTAATCCCACACGCTTCGCAAACAATGCTAGTCCTAGTCTACTTGATGTTTTCATTGTCTCTGATATCAAGTCAGTATTACTTTTTGACCAAATAACTTTTCTATCGGACCATGACTTGATATTCAGTACTCTTGATGTAAATATTTGCCGCAGCGTTCCTACTGAAAGTTTCAGTTACCGTGATTTTAAATGTATTGACATGTACTCGCTTGTGAGAGATCTTAGTTACATCCCGTGGAACAAAATCTGGTACATGGTGTCAGTCGATGAGAAACTCCAGTTTCTCACTGACAACATTAATATTATTTTTAATTCTCATGTTCCACTTCGGGTAGTTAAGACTTATAATAGCGTGTGTCCTTGGTATACAGTCGATATTAAATCTGCTTTAAAGAAGCGTAGCTATCTTCATGCTTTATGGAAAAGAAATCCGACAAACAGCAATTGGACATCCTACAAAAGAGCACGTAACTATGCTACCCTTTTAACTCGTCAAGCTAAAAAGCACTATTGTGGTTCCAAATTAAATACCTCGCTTCCCACCAAAAAACTTTGGCAGAATTTGTGTAAATTCGGAGTTCACAAAAAAATATCACCTGAGTGCCAATTGAATCCGGACATTCTCAATAACTATTTTATTTCATCTGTTTCAGCAATCTCCGAAAATAATTTTGTTGCTGAAAACAAGATAGACCAAATTTTTCAATTTGAAACTGTGACTGAACCAGATGTTCTAGAATATGTGATGAAAATGAAGTCAAATGCAATTGGTGCTGATGGCGTTTCACCTAAATTTTTAAAACTCATCATACCCCTTATTCTTGGCCCCTTAACCCATATTTTGAACCATTGCATTACCACTTCGTGCTTTCCGAAAGCTTGGAAGATTAGCACCGTTATCCCATTAGCCAAAAAATCTGCTCCCACCGCCCCTCAGGATTATCGGCCGATAAGTATCTTACCAGCTTTATCAAAAGTGTTTGAATCTATAATGGCTTCACAAATTTCTGACTACCTTAATAAATTTAAGCTCTTAAGTCCTCTTCAATCGGGGTTTAGATCTGGTCATAGTTGTTCTTCTGCAATGGTAAAAATTTTGGACGACATCCGAACTTCGTATGACAATAACTTACTGACTTTATTGTGCCTTTTAGATTTTTCAAAAGCCTTCGACACCGTGAATCACTCATTGCTTTGTAACAAATTAAAATTTTTATTTGGTTTTTGTGACAATGCAACTAATCTTTTGCGTAGCTATTTGTGTGGGAGAATACAATGTGTTAAAGCTGGTGATACTATTTCTGGTTTCAAGAATATTATTTCAGGTGTACCGCAAGGCTCAGTTCTGGGACCACTACTCTTCTCAATTTTTATTAATGATGTTTTCCTGCAGTGTAAATATGTTAACATACATGCTTATGCTGATGACATACAGCTGTATCTTTCACGTCGTATTGGTCTTATCGAAGACTTGTGCTTCAGAATTAATGGGGATTTATTAAACATTTGTCAATGGGCTACAACTAATGGCCTTAGCCTTAATGCCAATAAATCGTTTGTGCTTCCAATATTTAAGTGTAAAATCAACGTGTGTGACATTCCACCACTTTTCATAGATAAGGTACAACTTAACTTCGTTCATAAAATCCGTAACTTGGGTTTCGTTGTAAATTCCTGTTTATCCTGCGTTGATCACGTTAATGTTACTGTGAGTAAAGTATATAATGCGCTGAGAAGTTTAAGATTATCTGCTAGCTTTACTCCACAAGAAACGAGGAAACTTCTTGCTAAGCAACTTATTTTACCTATGATATCTTATTCTGAGCTTGTTTACCCTGAACTAGACTCATCATCTATGCTTAAACTACGGATTGCTTTTAACCACGTGACTAGGTATGTTTTTGGTTTGCGTAAATTTGACCACATTTCTCATTTGAAAAACAAAATTCTTAACTGTAACCTTGAAAACTTTTTCAAGGCTAGAAACTGTGTCTTTTTGCATAATCTTGTTCGTACTAAAACTCCTACTTATCTGTATGAAAAGCTACAATTTACAAAATCTAGCAGAACAAACGATTTTATCGTTCCGGAATTTAAATACCTAAACTCTAGCCGGTTATTTTTTATCAGCACCATAAGAACTTGGAATTCTTTGCCTGCAGCAATAAAAATACTTGCAAACAAAGCTAAATTTACAAACTCTATTTTGAATTATTTTTCAAAATCTTTTTAATGCTAATGAATTTTGTTAAATGTTCAGTGAGTTTTATTTGATTTACTTTACTTTTTGATTTTTAAATTTTAAATATATAATTTAATTATAATGTAATTTGTTTAATTTTAACTAACTTTTATTTGATATTTATTTGAATTTGTGATTTTTAACTTTAATTTTAATGTTAAATTTTAATTTATTTTTAAGTTCTTCCACTTGTTTGTACTGCTTGCTATTGTTGTGCAGCAAAAGACTAGTTTCTTATTGTACTAATTTGTGATACCCAATAAATAAACAAATAAATAAATAAAATAAATAAATTACTTTGAAATCAAACTGGTACTTTCTAAGACCAATTTGTCTACCCAAAATTCAAAATAAAGTTTTCTGAATTATTTTTGACCATTAAAATTTAAGCTTTCTGAATTTAATTTGTCTACTAAGAATTCAAAATGACTGATCCAGAATTAGTTTTGATTCAAATTGATGCTTGCTGAATAAAATTTGACTATGCTGAATTTAAATGGAAATTTTCTGTATTCAATTGGTTTATGCTAAATTCAAATTGAAGGTAGCTGAATAAAACTTGACTATGCATAATTAAAATGTTAGCTTTCTGAAATGAATTTGTCTATATTGAATTCCAAATGGCGCTTGCTTAATAAAATTTAACAATTCTGAATTCAAATGGAAGTTTTGTGAATTCAATTATTGAAGGTAGCTGAATAAAATTTGACTGTGCTGAATTAAAATTTAAGTTTCCTGAATTCAATTTTTCTGTGCTGAATTAAAACTGACGTTTTCTACATACAATTTTTCAAAACTTTGTCTTTTTGAATAGAATTTGTTTATGATGAATTCAAATTGACGCTTGCTAAATAAAATTTGTCTTTGCTGAATTTAAATAGAAACTTTTTGTTGTCAATTTACCTATACTAAATTTAAATTGAAGCTTGCTGAATTAAATTTGATTATTCTGAATTTATTTGAAAGCTTTCTGCCTATTCTTAATTTATTTTGACTATGCTGAATTCAATCTGACATTTTCTGAATTCAGTATGATTATCTTGAAGTTAATTTGATCACTTATTCCAAATTTAAATTAATACTTTCTGAACTTATTTGGAATTAAAATTGTTTATTTTGAGTTTAAATTCTTATAAAATTTAAATTGGCTCTTGCTGAATAAAATTGCCTATGCTGAATTCAAATTGAAGCTTGCTGAATTAATTTTGTTTGTACTGAATTTAAATGAAAGCTTTCTGAATTCACTTTGACTATTCTTAATTTATATTTACTATGCTGAATTCAATCTGACGCTTTCTAAATTCGATATGATTATTTTGAATTCAATTTGACTATTCCGAATTTAAGTTGATACTTTCTGAACTCATTTAGAATTCAAATTGTTTATTTTGAATTCAAATTGTTACTTATTAAATTTAAATTGACGCTTGCTGAATAAAATAGCCTATGCTGAATTCAAATTAAAGCTTGCTGAATTAATTTTGTTTGTACGGAATTTAAATGAAAGCTTTCTGAATTCACTTTGACTATTCTTAATTTATTTTGACTATGCTGAATTCAATCTGACGCTTTCTAAATTCGATATGATTATTTTGAATTCAATTTGACTATTCCGAATTTAAGTTGATACTTTCTGAACTCATTTAGAATTCAAATTGTTTATTTTGAATTCAAATTGTTACTTATTTATTGTTAAATTTAAATTGACGCTTGCTGAATAAAATAGCCTATGCTGAATTCAAATTGAAGCCTGCTGAATTAAATTTGATTGTACTGAATTCTTTCTGATCTCAATTTGACTGTTCTTAATTTATTTTGACTTCCGTATAATTCGATTTGATGTTTTCTTAATTCAATTTAATTATTTTGAAGTTAATTTGAAAATTATAAATTTAAATTGATTCTTTCTGAACTCAATTGGTATCCAATTTGCTTATTATGAATTTAAATTGGTGCTTACTGAATTTAAATCGATGCATGGTAAATAAAATTTGACAGTGCTGAATTCAACTGGAAACTTTCTGCATTCAATTTGTCTATGCTGAATTCAAATTGTAGCTTACTGAATTAAATTTGACCGTGCTGAATTCAAATGCAAGCTTTCTGAATTCAATTTATCTATGCTGAATTTAAATTGATGCTTTCTAAAGAAAAATATGATTATGCTGAATTAAAATTGAAGCTGCCTGAATTTAATTTGTCTAGGCTGAATTCAAATAAATGCTTTCTGGATAAAATTTTGATATGCTGAATTTTAAATTTAAACTTTTTGAATTGATGCTTCCTGAACATAATTTGGCTATACTGAACTCAAAATTATGATTGCTGAATAAAGTTTGGCTATGCTAAATACCATTGGAAACTTTTTGAATTAAATTTGTCGATGCTGAATTCAAATTAACGCTTGCTGAATAAAATTTGACTATGCTAAATACAAAGTGATGCTTGCTGATTAAAGTTTTGCAATGCTAAATTTACATGGAAGCTTTTTTAATTAAATTTGACTATTATAAATTAATTTTTATTGTGCTGAATTCAAATTGACGTTTTATAAATTCAATTTGATTATGCCGAACTCAAATTGGCACTTGCTAAATTCAACTTTATTATGCTGGATTCAAATTGACACTTGCTGAATTCAGTGTGAAGCTGTTTGTAGCTAAACGCATGGAATATTTTCTACCTGATAAAGGATCTCAAATACTTTTTTTTTATAAAAATTAAATTAAAATTACTTTTAAAGAGAAAAAGAAAGTATACATAAATTGTTCACAACTATGAAGAAGCTTTTGGCTATTCGTTTTTAATTTTCGCCATCAATAACAAGAAACAAATAAATAAATAATAAAGTAAATGAAAGTAGGTAATACCCTGAAAAATGTTTGTCAAACAAACTTGTTCACAAAAACCAAAACCTTAATAAATTGAAATTGACCACAACAGGCAAAAAGTCCATTAAATTTATACACACACACACACACGACAAAAGCCCAAAATGCAAGGAGTGTTATATATACAAACATACATGTGTAGGTATGAATGTACATTTTGTAAAATATAAATTGCTAACAATAATTCTCAACAACAACAATAACAACAAGACCTTGTTTAATCTTCTGCTGTTGTTTTTGGTGTTGCTATTATTGTCGTCGTCGTCGTCGTCGTTGTTGTTGTTTTTGTTGTTGCCTGTTCTTGTTGGCTGTTGCCTGTTATTGTTAAATAGCCAACAACAATATGTCAATAACATGATTTATAATAATTTATTGGAATACTTTGTCATTGTACATAGTCGTACTGTTGTGTACAAACACATGTCTGCATATGTGTATTGGTATTGGCAAATGTGCATCTACGTATACGATGCTATCTGCTGCAAACATTTTTTTTTTTTTTTTTTTTTTCTTCTTTTTTTGGTTTTCATACATTGATTAAAAAATATTTGCAACAAAATTGTGAAAAATAGTAACAAAAAAATATTACAACACTTGGGAAATCATATGATTGTCACATAACACACACATACACATTGAGTCTCTGTATATGCGTTTGTGTGTGTGTGAATATGTTTTTAGGGGTCGATTGGTTAGAGTTTCATATGTGGTTAAGTCCCATGTGTTTCATCACATACTATTACTCTTGCATTTGTAATGTTCGTACGTACTCGTTTACTTCTATGTATAACTATGACAATATGTTGCACTATTTAAGCTATACATATTTGCTTGGGTTATTTTTTAATTTTTTTTTTTTTTTTTTTTTTTTTGGCATTGGTTTTTGCAATAAATTGTGTGGTATTTTCTATGTTTATTGATATTTTTGTAAACAAATATTTTTATTATAGTCATGAATTAATAGCCCTAGCAGTTTTTTTTTTTTTTTGTACTAGTACAAAGTAGAAATAAATACAAATATTTAATTTAGTCGAGACAAGTTTTATGAGAAATTATGCTAACAGATGCCTCTGATTTGGATTTTCAAATACAACACTACCAGCATTTTATTCTCTATTGAGCAAAGGCTTTTAGAATTTTATCAGGGATTTTCTTGCAGTAATTGAACTAATATTATCGAAAATGATTTTTAAACATATCGTCGCCTGAGAATTGATTTGGCGTATAGGCATAGGAATTCTTATACACATACGCCAAATCAATTCTCAGGCGACGATATATGTACAGCTGCGGTAAAAAAAAAATAGCACTATGACAAGTAGCGTTCTTGATCAAGGAAAAAAACCAAATAAATTAATTTTAAAAATTTCCAAATAAATTGGGGGAAACAAGTAACTCTAATAAAATGTGCTTAAAAAAAATAAATGTAAAATTTATTCTTTTTTAGGAGACTATGAAAATTAAATCTAGAGGTTAATTTTTCAAAGTCATGACTTAAGTTCATGTTAATTTCGTTATTTGAAGTTATATATAAACAGGTTAATGAACAAATGTAGTCATCACAACAACAATGTATATAGAGACGGGCAAATCAGACGGCCGTTTCGGAATCCGCCACAATTTCTCATCAGTGATCTTAGTGGTAGTTCTTAATCTTTCAATATCCTATATAAGCTACTAATATTTGAAATCATAACCCAGAATTATGGATTTGATTCCAAATATCTTCACTGAATAGAGATATTGAAAGAAACTACCACTACCGTTCTATACACTTATGTTGTTGTTTTTTTCCCATCGTAGCTAGTCATTGGTTTGGAAAATATTTCATATTTTCGTTGAAAACTAACAAAATAAGGCGGTAAAAAAATAGCACTAAAATTCATTTGTGCACTTCAAAATTAATAAAAAACTAGACGATACGAAATACATTTGTTAAGAATCTGAATTCTTAGTTAAAAATAAGATTTTGAATTAAAATTAATATTTGGTTTCATGTCCTTTATTGGAAATAACGGCTTTACATCGTCTTGACATAGAATCCACTAAATCCTGGCACCTTGTGATTGGAATTTTACACCAAGACTCCTGAACTGCTGCCCAATGGGCTTCATTGCTTGTTGGTTTTGTATTATAAACTGCCTTTTTGACAACAGCCCATAAGCTCTCAATTGGATTGAGATCTGGAGACTGCGCAGGCCACTCCATTACATTAACTGAATGATCACGAAATCACTTCTTAGCTTTTTTTACTGGTATGTCTTGCTGGAAGATCCACAACAATGGCATAAGGAAGCATCACTTCATTCATTATATGCACATAAACGTTTTGATCCATGATTGTTTTAATCCAATGTATAGGGGCAACTCTTGAACCTCTGTGCTTAACTGTTTTGACCGTAAATTTTGGATTGTATTCTGCATTCGGAGGTCTTCTAACATAAGAACGATAGCCTTTGCCACCAAACAAAACAATTTTACTTTCGTCTGTCCATAGAATGTTTCTCCAACTTTCTATTGGACAGTTCAAATGGTCTTTTGCAAATTTCATACGCTTAGTTGCATGCTTAGAAGAGAGAGACTTTTCTTGGGCTACCGGCGTTAAGGTTGTGGTCTCTAAGTCGGCTGCGAACTGTTTCGACGCATGCTTGTATATTTAATTCTTTTTTAAGCTCTGTTGCAGGCTTGTAGGGCTCTTTTTTTGCTCTCCCGAATTAAGCGTTTAGCAAGCAATGGTGACATTGCGCGTTTTCGTCCGCGTGACTCAAGTTTTGGTGCAAATGTTATTGCATTACGGATCATTTTGTTTGAGCAGCCAACGATTCCACTCACTTCCGCATATATTTTACCTTCCGACATAATTTTCTTTATAATTTCCCGTTTCTCAGAACTACAATGCTTTCCACGACCCATTGCTGCTAGAATATTATTAAAATTCAACCTTTTTGTACGAATTTAAAACGAAGTAATACACACCTTACTAGTTTGGAACCTTATCTGGGAATATTGAAAAGAAAAATGTGTTTTTTTTTTTCAAGCAATCGCAAGCAGTGCTATTATTTTTACCGCACCAAATTGTACTTTCCTCCAGAAATTAATTAATATAAAAAGTACCGTTATCCTTATGAGAGCAATGATTTTTCTTTCACAGTGTGAACTCTTTGTGTAACGGTATGTAACAGTAAAATTCAAAAAAATTGTGCAACGCGCATATATTTTATAAAAATAGCTAAACTACCGTCCTAGTGCTATTTTTTTTACCTGCACTGTATATGTTTTATCATAACGAATTTTTCAAAAAAATATGCTTGCAGATGGCGCTGATTGAAATACTTGTATTATTCATTTCTTCTTCAAAAATCGTTATAGTCAAATCGTAGCTCTTGATTTCATTTCAATAAGAGTGAAATTGATTACACACAAGCTCATCATATTCTTAGTTCAACATGAAATTTCAATATTTGATCAACTGAAAATCAAAAAGTAATTGGTTTTAAATGGAATTTAAAGCTACACATTTATTCACCGCTATATTTTTATTTTTTTTTTCTTTTTTTTGCAATTTTCAGTGATTCATTTGGTTTCTTTCATATTATTTTCTTTTTGTATACTTTATTTAATATTCCTTTTAAATGTTTTATAAATATATAATAAATAATGTAATAAAAAAATGACTACCACAATCAAAATAACATAACTTTCAACCACAACTTAATTTCCTGTACAAATACAATCAAAATAAATGCACACACACATACATACTTACACTACCACCCAACGGGAAGGATAGTCAGCAGCTCGCCTGAGGAGTATAAGGTCAGCACTTGTTGTTTTTGTTTTGTGAACGAACACTTGCTGCCGAAAAGCAATTGTTTCCGAATCAAACGACGACAAGATCATCGTAATTTAAAATAGCAAAACTGCTGACGCAAAGATTTCGTGAGAGGTCTTTTGAAGCATTTCGAAAGAAGAAGAAAAATATTGTAGAGCACAGCAGAAGAAAAAAGCGAACGAACTGCTGACGCAAAGATCTCGCGAGAGGACTTTCGAAACACTCCAAAGGGAGCGTAAAACGGAGTGCTTTTTTCCAATGACATGCAATGTTAAAAACGTAATGGTGTGTCATACGGAGAGGAATCGCCTACAGCTGACTTGTCAGCACTCCCGAAGCGTTAACAAGTCAGCTGTCAGCACTCCTGAAGCGTTAACAAGTCAGCTGTAGGCGCTTCCTCTCCGTATGACACACCATTACGTTTTTAACATTGCATGGCATTGGAAAAAAGCAGTCCGTTTAAGCTCCTTAAAAAGACCTCTCATGAGATCTTTGCGTCAGCAGTTCGTTCGCTTTTTTCCACTGCCTTGCTGTACAATATTCTTCTTCTTCTTTCGAAAAGCTTCAAAAGACCTCTCACGAAATCTTTGCGTCAGCAGTTTTGCTATTTTAAATTACGGTGATCTTGCCGTCGTTTGATTCGGAAACGATTGCTTTTCGGCTGCAAATGTTCGTTAACGAAACAAAAACAACAAGTGCTGACCTTATACTCCTCAGGCGAGCTGCTGACTATCCGGCCCGTTGGGCATATACGAATACATATTTATTTATGCACTACGCACTCATATAAAAATTATGCAATTGTTCACATATATAGTATAGAAATATTCGTATCCTGTATGTGTATGAATACATGTATATATGTGTGTATGTCGGTATATCTTCATGTGTGTAAATAAATTGTTTTTCTTATATATATATATATATAAAAAAAACTTTCTTGCTGATGCTGTTTTTCTATGTTATTTTTGTATGCACTTCAAGAAAATGTTATTTCGGACACTTTCCACTTGAGGGGGCTGCTAAAGAAAGAAAAACAAAACTCTTCTACATATGCACAGTAAACTACAAAATAAAATACCATCTAACCTAGAAACAAAAATAAACTTTAAAACAATTGCACACACACACTGCAGCTGTTCAATTTTCTTATTGCAAGAATATAACAGATAAGAAAAAGAAAATCTAAAAAGTTTGGTTGTAGTGTGTTTTTAAAAATAATAAAATAACACAGAAAACGATGTAAAAAAATACTTTAAATTTATAGATTTTTGTCATACATACGTTGTAAAATTTTGTATAGTTTTTTGGGTGTTAGTTTAAAGTTTTTTTGCAGCAGTTTTTTTTTTTTTGTTGTTTCTTTTAGCAGTTATTTTTTGTCTTTTACTTTTTTTCAGATATATTTCTTTGGTTTCTTTTGAGAAATTATCATCACACACTTTCTTTGTCATATTTTTTTTCGCCTTACTTTTATGTCTCAATGTAATAGAAAGTGTTTTCTCAATTGTGTGTTGGAGTACAGAAAAAGGTAGATGCATCTTCTTCAACATTCTAAATAATGTAATAAAGCGCGGTTCACGCCAAAATGGCACGCTTTGTTGTGGTCACCACGTCGCCCCTAGTCATAAGAACAACAAAGACATAAGAACAATGATCGCAAGTTGGTGATTGTGTGCACAATGGAAGCTGCAAATAGAAAATTGATTGTGAACAAATTTATTGAAAATCCGTCGTGGTCTGGTTCAAAGATTGCGAAAGTGTTAAATATCTCCAAAATAACGGTATTTTAAGTTATAAAACGATATAAAGAAACTCTTAGTGTTGAGAGAGCTAAAAAAGTTGTGAACAAAACGGGAACCACCAATCTAAAATTAAAGGCAAAGATCTTGAGGTCCATCAAAAGCAATCCCGGACTATCGGATAGCGATCGTGCCAAAAAAATTCATTACTAGCAAAAGTACTGCTAGACGAAAACGCATAAAAGCTGGGCTAAAGTGCTATCGTGCAGAATTTGCTGGCCAAAAAACGTGCTCGTCTTCTTCATAATAATTTCTGGACCAAATTCAATGGATGCATTATTGTGGATGAGGAATCATACGTAAAATTTGATCTTAAACAGCTTCCAGGTCAAAAATTTTATATGGCAACGAATCGTGGTAATATACCCTCAAAATTCATGTACAAAAAAATGGATAAATTTGCATAGAAAGCCATGATGTGGCAGGCTATTTGCAGCTGTGGTCTCAAATCCCGGGCATTTGTGGCATCCTCTTCTATGACGTCTGATATTTACATCGTCGTGCCTTTCGAAACGACTATTGCCATTTGTTCGTCACCACCATTCGCCAGTGAAGTTTTGGCCTGATTTAGCCAGTTGCCACTACTCTAAGAAAACCATGGATTGGTATCAGACAAATAAAGTAGATGTAGTGCCCAAATATATGAATCCACCCAATTGCCCCTAGCTTCGACCGATCGAAAAATACTGGGCTATTACAAAATATAAGTTGAAGAAAAATGCAGGTATTGTCAAAAACGTGAATTCTATGTTACTTAAATGGAACCAAATAGCCGCAAAAGTATGCAGAGCGAATGTTCAAAGGTTGATGGGGTCCATTAAAAGGAATACCCGGAACTTTTTGCACAACAAAGAAATTTAAATCTTTTAATATTATAGTATTAAAACACAATATTAAACTTATCATTTAATGCAATGCATTATTTGTTATTCTGAGTGTTCTGGTTAAAAAGATACAGCTACTTTCCTGCGTGCCAATTTTGCGTGAACCGCGCTTTATATCAGTTGCAAAAAGAGTTGGTTTCAAAGCTTTGAATTGGAATATTCGGAAAGGTACAATACTATTCAAGGAGACTTTCCTGTACAGGAATTCTTCCCTGCGCAGTTTGAAGATCATTTTTAAAATAATATATATTTTCAAAGAATTATTTGAAAATTTTCCACAGTCTCTCTTTGAGTTTTATATTAGAAAATATAATAAAATCACCATAAAGCTATCATAAAACCAAATATTTTCTTTGTAAGTTTCATTGTGAAATTCCAAAAATTTCTCATTCCAAAATCATTTTTGCACATTTTATTCATCCAAGTAGTTTCGAACTCCGAAAAGTCTCCGAACAAAAAATTTACAAAAATTACAGAACAAATAAATAGAATTTGTGTTTGAAATTGTATGAGAGAGAACTTTATTTTACAACAACAGCAATAAGCTAGTGACTTGTCTGGATTTAAAGTTAGGTGCCTCATTTGGAATAATGATTTATAACTTAGAAATAAGAATTTGAACTAAAAATTAAAAATATGAAGTTCGCACATCTTCCAGTTCGTCTTTTTAAAACAGAAAATACAATTTTGAAATCAGAAATAATTATCTGGGAATCAGAACATTTTTTGTTTGAAAACAGAAATTAAGAAATTAAGTTTCTCGCTTCAAGATTATTACTATTCCAATTTGATTTTAGAAAATTAAAATCAGAAATAATCATTTTGAGAATAAGGAAATTCTCTCAATTAAAATTTTTTGATATAATTTTATTATTTTTTAGATGAAGTTTTTAAATTTTGAAGTAATATTTTTTAATTAACACAATGAACTTGACTACAGTTTCCAATAAAAATACATTCGAACATCAATTACATTTCATATATTTTGTTAAATACTTTAATTTGTTATACACTATAAGAATATAACACTTTCAACTTACTCTGCAAATTAGTTGTTGTCTTCACTTCTACTATAAACATTTATAGCCAATGCAGAAACCATAGCAACATGCTGCCTCTGATAATGTTATCAACATGTTGCTAGGAACACGCATAAATGCCTTGCCTCCGCTACAAATGAATCTAAGCAATCAAATTTAATAAATTCTTCGGTGCTTGATAAAAATTTTGTAGAAAAAAGGCAAAACAGCATAACTCGAGTTAAGTGGGAAAATTAAATATCATATATTTTTGATTATAAATTAACATATATGTTTGTTTTCGATTCAAATGAATTCAAGTAACAAAAACTACTATGTTTTTGTACCATTATTGCGGTCAAAAATGCGAAACCGCATAACTCAAGTTATGTAGAAAAATTAAACAACAAATTTTTTGTGTGAATTTTTAAATTGTAATTTCAAAAATAATATTTAGTTTCAGCCCAGAGTCTTTTAAAGCTGTTATTGCCTTAGTTTTGTAAATGTTCTTTTCAAATCTATCAAACTTGTTCGTTAAAAATCTATCCTGATGCTGTTATTCCTTTTTGCCACAAAATTTTCATTTGAATGAAGAATTTCTGATAAATATGTTATGAGTCTAGGTTGTGGTATTTTCTGTGCAGTTTTCTGTAACATTTTATAAATGGAGAAGTGTAGATATAGAATTTGATGATACTCATTGAACACATTTGGTAAAAAACCACATTTCATTTAACATTCCTTTTAAATTATTACTAGATTGATGAATAAATCAAGAGAGATGAGCATAAAATCTGGAAAGATAAAAGAAAAAAGAAAAGTAAAATGAAATATTAAATTAAATCTGGTAAACTGAAATTAAGTAAACTAAATAAAAACTGAAATAAAATGATGCAAAATAAATAAAACGGGTAAAATTTTTTTTTTATCCTAAATTAATGTTTATATATTCAAAAATATGTGCATAAAATTTCAAGTAAAAATTCCAAAAATTGCCTGAGTTACAGCCATTTTAGTGATAGTAAGTAGACCGACCGAAGTAGATGGACTGAAAACTTTCTCGAAATGATATTTTTTAATAAAAATTTATGGAAATATTGTTGGAAGTGCACTTAATAAAATGACTATAAAACAGTTCCCATATTCCTTTATTTGACAGATCAAAAAAATTCCCGAAAATCACTCATTTTTCCAGCCGTTACAGTGGCCTTACCCTCTAAAAAAATTCTCAAATTTCATGGAAACTATTTCTATATTTTCTTAAATTGAAAATTTTCACTTAAATTGAAAATTATTCAATTAAACATGAAAATTAAATAATCCATGTTTCTTCAGAGACAGAAAAGTTGGAGAGGGTTTTGAACTATTTAATCCGTATCGACCAAACAAGGTTTTTTCAGGACATTGATGGTAAAAAACATTGATCTTTACTGGGTATATTACAAGTGAAAGAAAGAGCAGAGCATAACTAATGTCTTTGTAAAGGCCTTATAAAAATCCGACTCTCCTGTTTAAAAAATATTAACCCTACAACCGCACAATAGTTCTTCCCGAAATATAATTAAATTTCTCACAAGAAATGGTTTCATATGGGATCTATTTTTCCTTTTTACTCAGGCGATATACGCTGGGATCCTTACATAAAAGCGAGTGCTCCAAATTAAATTTCTATGCAGTAGATTCGAAAAATTCCAATGTGCGGTATCACAATAGGCTAGACGACCTCGATAGCCTAGTGGATAGTGCACTAGACTTTCATCGGGGAGGTTCGGATTCGATTCCCGTCTTCTTCTGGTGGTTAATTTTCATTACTTTCTTATATTCACTATCAATATGAAGTGTATGAGAATTATAAGATAGTGTACAAGTACACAACACATTGGTTGGTAATGGCAAAACCACCAAGCCGATAAAAAATTGACACACCGCCGTTCGGAATCGGCGTTAAACTGTAGGTCCAACTATGTGGTATCACAATGGGTCATTCAGGCCAAATTGTGTCTCTCGACAGCCACTCCAACCTAACCTAACCTAACCTATCACAAAAGGCTATATCAGCGATGCCAACTTGCGGGGAGTTTCCCGATTTGCGGGGAATTTTACTGGGTGCGGGGAATCGGGGAATGAGTTGTTTTTTGCGGGGAATTTGATGTTGTTCAGCTTTTAGTCTTAAAAGTCTAGAATATTTTTTGTAAAATTTTTCATTTTTTCATTTATTTCATTTTTTTCATTTATTTCATTCAGTCTACAGTTAAAAAAAAATTACTTACAGACTAGTGATACGAAAGAAGGTAAAAGATTAATTAAAAATTTTTAATAAATCTAGCTTAAATCTATACTCGTTAACATTGAAATCAATCACATGGGAAAAATTGTTACATGATCTAATGCATCTTGATATTGGTTCGTAGAATGCATAATTAGTGCGGTGTGAGGAATCGACAAACAAATGATTTTGACGTAATTCGCGAAGCGGTACATGAAAGCGAAATAAATTACTTAATTCCTCGGAATTGATTTTGCCATTGATTAGTTTGAATGCGAACAGTAAAGACAAATAGATTCTTCTATCTTTTAAAGACTGCAGACCGAGAAGTTTGCGTCTACCAAGATAGGAAGGAATACCATCAGGCCAATGCATCTTGTATAAAGCGTACTTAGTGAATACTTTTTGAACTTTCTCGATTTTGTTGCTATGAGTATCGTAATACGGGTCCCAAACCATTGAACAGTAGTCTAAGTGACTTCTCACTAGGGAGATATACAAAGCTTTTAATGTTGTGGGATCTTTGAAGTCCGTAGTATGTCTTTTGATGAAGCCAATCATAGAAAACGCTTTTGAGACAATATAGTCGATATGAGAATTAAACGTCAGTTTAGAGTCAAATATGACACCTAAGTCTTTCGTATCAGTCTTACGATTTATATTAATACCGTTTATTTGATAATCAAAGAGCAATAGCTTTGGTTTTTTTGAGTACGAAATAACACAGCATTTGTTAATATTTAAATATAAGTGATTATCGGAACACCATCTTTGGAAAGAGTTAATATCCAGTTGAACATTCAAGCAATCTGACAACTGAGAGATTTTTAAATATAACTTCACATCATCTGCAAACATTAAACAATTAACAAATCTGAAATGTTGTGGTAAGTCATTGATGAATAGTAAAAAAAATAAAGGGCCACTATGGGTACCTTGTGGTATACCAGACCACGCGTTTACCATTAAAGTCGATTTAGTGGAACCAATTTTAACGAAAAGTTTCCTGCCATTTAAAAAACTTTTGAAAAAGTTGAGAAGCGCATCATTATTAATGCCGTACAGTTTCAGCTTGTGTAAGAGAATTGAGTGATCAACTTTATCGAAAGCTTTGGAAAAATCTGTATATATTATATCTAGTTGTTGTCGTTGCTCCATAGCACTAACAATTTGGTTAGTAATCATCATCAAATTAGTACTTGTAGATCTACCAGGAAAAAACCCATGCTGGTTCTTACATATAACATTATGAACAAGATTAAACAGTTTCTTTTGAATTATGCTATCAAATAATTTGGCAATAGTACTTTGCTTTACTATAGCCCGGTAGTTGGAGATATCATTACGATCGCCTGATTTAAAAATTGGTACAATTGCGCATAGCTTCCAAGCATCAAGGAATACACCTTTTTTTAAGCACTCGTTGAAAAGCTTAGCAAATGGAACGACGACCACGTCAGAGGAAATTTTAAGAAATGTTGGAGAAAAACCTTCGATATCCCTGTTACAGCTAGATTTCAACTCTGAAATCGCAGTTGCTACATCATTATGAGAAATGTGAAAGATATTATGACCATTAATTGAGTTGAGCAATTGAAGGTTGTTATTTGAATTAATAATATTATTATCATTATCATACTTAACATAAACTTCTTGAAAATATTGGGCAAATAAATTACATGACTCGAGAGTATTATTAGACGATATGCCATTTAATACCAGTGTAGTAGGGTAACCATTCGTTTGACGTTTAGAATTTATGTAATTCCAGAAACCGGAAGGGTTGGATGTAAGTTTAGACTCAATGTCAAGAATATATTGTCCATATAGAAAGATGTAATGGAAGAACACGGAGAATTACTCATTACAGTTAGTGCAGAGTTTGTTTGAGAGCATACTTTTGTAGCTGTAAATTTAGGTGGATTTTTAACTATTGATTGCTTATCACCAATAGATAACGGACTATTGGTGACAATGTTTCTGTTTACTGAGCGAGAGAGTGCAGGTGAAAAATTTTGTTGTCTCGTGCTACAATTTAGGTTGACTTTCGCTTTAGAGCGAGTTATAATATTATTTTTGTTACTTGATGCCAAATTGGGAACTATGTTATTGTTGTTATTATGATTATTGGAATATTGACTTATAGTTGAATTTTTATTGTTAATTTTATTTAAAAAGTCATTTAGGTCTTTCAAATTTTTAAACGCCTCATCAATTGATGATTGACAGATTAATGGCGGAGATTTAATACATCCATCGCAATTATACACAATGTTGTTATTATTAAGTATTATGTTCACGCAATTTACGCTAAGCTTAGCACACCTAGCATGAACACTGCGAAGGCAAATATTACAAGCGATGCAGTTCTCCACCGAGCAAAGCGCGTTGCATATAGCACACTTCGACATTTTATTATTATTTTATTATTTTTTTTTATTTATGTTGTTTTTTTTTTTTTTTTTTTTTTTTTTTTTTTTTAGTTATGTTAAGAGCTATTGAGAAAAACACGTCTGCACAAGTCAAATTTTTTTCACGAATGTGAAAAAATTATAGAATGAAACATGTTTAACTTACGCAACATTTCATATTTTGGGTCTTAAAATCTTCACATTTTCTTAAGTTGGCCCAGCGATTTATTGGTTTGGAGAAATCGATTTTTAAAAAAGAATGCTATTTATTTGGAAGCATTATATTTCGAAAGTATTTTGTGAAAATTTCAGAGAAAGACACGGAGTGCTTTCGTAGATATAGACGATCAATCAGTCAGATCAAAACAGACGCGCGGCGCTTCGACTTCTCTTTCGACCGTTCAGAAAGCTATGCCTTAGTCCAGCACCTTTTGATTAATAACTCTTAATTCTTGCTGACTAATCTGTAGACTTACAAATTACGATCAGCCATCATAAGGAAGATGAAATATATTTTCTATGTTAAAAATCGATAGTCAAAACTTTGAACTCGTTTTTCTCAAACAAGTTTTTGTCATTTTTTATTTGAGTCAAAAGGCTGAAGCTGGTTTATCTATTAATATGAGCGTCTAGTAACTCAAAACACTCCATCTCGATCAAATTCGGTGTGGCAACTATGTACTACTTGAGCCGGATCGATTTTGAGAGTGAGTTCCCTTGAAGTGAAATCTTCCATGTGCCAAAAGAATTCCGGAGTCAGAAAGTACATTTCTATTAATCTATCAGTCCCGTAAAAATTGATTAAGTTTTAGGCTGAGAAAATTCAGGGTCGCCTTAATATAACACGGCATTGAGGTCAAATGTTTTGTAAAACGTTTGTATGAAAAATGCGTATCGCGCTGTTTAATATGAAGCTATATCGATGCGGGGAATTCGATCGAAAATCGGGGAATTTCTCGAGATCTATCGAGGAGAAAGAAAAAATGAGTTGGCATCCCTGGGCTATACCTAGTCGGTTAGAATTGAAATCTGCTAATGATTCATATCTTGTACTGGACTTCGAGTATTTTTTAAAGCAACTTGGCACTGTTCAATAAAAATGAAGCATGTTCTACAATTTAAGCTTAACTTAAATATTTAAAGTAATTTTAAAGAATTACTTTCGAGTTTTGTTTCGGGGTTTTTTTTATAGGGAACTTTTTTTATGTATCATGGTTTAATATAAAATCATGGTTTACTATAAAAGCAGATTTTTGCAACTGAATAGGTTTTTATATTCATTGACTTATGATAAAATCTTATAGATAATAATTCTATGGAGCATATTAACCCATTGAGCCAACTATTTGTAAGTCTTTTTTGTGCATTTCTTAGAAAAAGTTCCCAAAAGTCACAGAAATAATATAAAGTAAAAGTAAATATGTTTTTAAAAATTATTTCAAATGAAAATTTGTTAAAATTCAATGTAAATTGAAACCGTATTTGCATCAAAAAATCCAAAAAATAATATCACATTGCAAATTTAACAACATTTCCCAAAAAGAACTTCGCAAAATCTATCGATGCACTCATTGCATTTAACATTTGTTTTATTTCAATACCGTAATGCTTATGAAACTTGAAATATTTTTAAATATTTATATTGACGAATACTTACTTGAATACACGCAGTAGTTTATAACAAAACAATATATGCGAATATCTCTGATATATAAAATTGTTTTACCTAATGCAATAAATCAATTTATTAATAATCAATTTCACTGTCAGATTTTCTATGTGCAATATGGACAGCAAGAGCAGTAAACTCCGCCTATTCTCAGTTAACCTTTGCCTAAATAATTCATTTAAGTTTTGCCATGATTTTTTGCTTCATTGCTTTTTTTTTTTTTTTTTTTTTTTTTTTTTTTTTTTTGAACTGTGTATGACCATGACAAGAAATTGCAATCAACTATGGCACATGTTGCATGAATGAATGAATGTGAAATTTTGCTGTTAAAAATAGAATTTTAAGTTTTTCGGCTATCAAAAAACCGGAGGCCATTTATTTTTTTTAACAAATATACAAACGAGATAAATAGACAGATAGCAGGTAGGCAGGTAGGCAGCAAGAAGAAATGGCATAGTTAATAAATTTATTATTTTATAGGATTTTTTTTTTTTATTATTGATTTCCTTTCTTTTAAGTTGGAAATTTCAATTGCTGGTATTTTTGTTGTTGTTTTGTTTATTATGTAGGAAGAAATGATTGCTTGAAGAAAATTAAGATTTTAGGTTAGCTAAATGCTGGTAGATTATACTGTGGAAGTGGAAAGTCGAGTGTCCATATAGAAATAGTTTCCATAAAATTTGAGAGGTTTTTTAGGGCTGCAGGCCACTGTGACGGCTGGAAAAATGAGTGATTTTCGGGAATTTTTTTGATCTGTCAAATAAAGGAATATGGGAACTGTTTTATAGTAATTTTATTAAGTGCAGTTCCAACAATATTTTCATAAATAATTTTTATTAAAAAATATCATTTCGAGAAAGTTTTCAGTCCATCTACTTCGGTCGGTCTACTTACTATCACTAAAAAGGCTGTAACTCAGGCAATTTTTGGAATTTTGACTTGAAATTTTATACAGGGTGACAATCGTAAAGTGACGCACACATTTCAGCAGTTATTTTCAAAAGGACGTACTTCCATTAAGCACAATTGAGTGTTAACATTGCTGAATATATAAGCATTCATTTGAACCCCACCTCATTCAATATAACCTCCTTTAGCCTGCACACATGCCTTCAATCGATCCGGAAATCGTAGGACTGTTCGCCGCAGGACTTCTTGATCAATTTCAGTCCAGGCTTTCTCTAATGATTTTGTCAGCGACTCCAGACTGTGGTGTTGAGATGCACAAGCCTTACTCTCTAAAATACTCCAAATAGAGTAGTCCATTGGATTCAAGTCTGGGGAGTATGGTGGCCATTCTTGAGAAGTTATGAATCCAGAAAAATTGTCTTTTATCCATGTTTGCGTTAATTTTGCCATGTGGGAAGGTGCAGAATCTTGCTGGAAAGTCCAGTTTTCATTTCCAAATGTATCTTGGGCCCAGGGAAGAACATGTTCATTTAAAATGCTCCGATAAACAACCTGGTCAATTTTAACACCCTCTTCAACGAGTATTAGAGGGGTTCTGGCATTAGCGGAAACTCCAGCCCATACCATAACGGAAGCTGGCTTTTGAACTCGGCCTACAGTCCTATTTTGTTGCGATGATGATGTTAGCCACATTCGGTCATTTTGCGCATTGAAATGTTGTTCAACCGTGAAAATTTTTTCATCTGTAAACAAGATATTTTCAACATTTTTTAACACGGAGGAGCGTAGCAACGCCTTGCATCTTTGCAGTCGCAAATCTTTCTTTTTTTGTGTCAGATCTTGAGCTTTTCGGAGCTTGTACGGCTTAAGATTAAGCTTTGATTTTGCAATGATTCGCACTGTTTCACGGTTTACTCCCACTTCCTTAGCGATTTTTCTCATTGAGCGCCTTGGATTTCGCTTGATTCGTTCGTTTACGAATTTTTTCTGTTAAACCAGTAGTGGCAACTGTTGAAAATTTTCCCCGGTCTCTATCTCCAAAACCCCCAGTTTCATTATATCGAATAATAGCTCGGTCTACCGTACGACTTGACAAATTTAAAGCCTTTGCAATTTGACGGCTACTATAATTTGCCAAATGAAATTTCATAATTTCACGACGAATATTTTCCTTGTCCATTTTTATGGAAATTTCAAAATGTAATAACAAAAATTCAAATGAAATTAAAAGCAAAGCCAATGATGAATGAATTTGCTTTTTAAATTAAAGTAACGGTAAATGGAAAAGCTTGCTGCAGAGTATTAAACTTGCGTCACTTTACAATTGTCACCCTGTACACATATTTTTGAATATCCCGTCACAGTGGCCTGCCCCCTTAAGTAAACTTTTGAGCAATGTTTGAGTGTGAAATGAAAAATTTTGAGTATGTACATACTTTAAGGAATTTCACCTCCATGGTCCCGTCGATTTTTCAAGAACGGATTTTCTGAAAAAAACAAATTTTTAGTTTTTAATAATCATGAGTATAATTCTAGTCGTACGTAGCGTTTTTTTGTTTTTTTTTTTTTTATTTTCCACACAATGACGACTGATTGAAAATTTGTTCATGTTTTCGACCTTATTTTTCTTTTTTTGTTTCATAAGAATTTAAAAAATAGTAAAAATCAAAAATTTCGGATACGCTCAGCGATAGCCACTGCAAAAACGAACAAAACAAAATAATAATAATAAATTGAAAATCGGTTAATATTTGATCGAGTTATCGGCGCGACCAGTTCGAAAACAGTCGTTTCGAAAAAGTTTTCAGTCCATCTACTTCATTCACTAAAATGGCTGTAACTCAGGCAATTTTAGGAATTTTGACTTGAAATTTTATACACATATTTTTGAATATATAAGCTTTAATTTAAGATAAAACAAAAGTGGCCTGCCCCCTTAAGTAAACTTTTGAGCAATGTTTGAGTGTGAAAAGAAACATTTTGAGTATGTACTTACTTTAAAGAATTTTTTTTTGTTTTTTTTTTTTTTTTTTTTAATTTTATATGGCAACTCTTACTATAATAATGAAAGCGTATTATTGCCACACATGCTCATCATTTTTAGCTATAACTCGCTTCTTTAAGTATCTCTGTAACTTTGGTGTTCGTTCGTGTCTTCTTCCTTCTTCAGAGAAATAAAAAAATTGAATATCAAATGCATCTTCCACACATTCTCATTCAAAAAAAAAAATAAGAAAAAGAAGAAATAAACAATAATAATAAAAGACAAATTATGTGCAATGAAATTGTTGTTGTTGTTCTCATTGCAATTATTGTTGTTGTTTTTATTGTGATGTTATTTTACTGGCAGACAGAAACATTGTAACTTCAAAACGTAAATTTTCATAATATTTTGTATTGCATTTTTTTTCTTCTTGTAAATTTCTTCAAACAAAAATTGTGCATATTCTTTTTAGTGGGCGTGTACAAACTCGTTTGTGTACTTATATAAGATTTTATTTTTTTTTTTTTTTTTTTTTGTCAGTTGGCGTGACATTTTTTTTGTTTGCGTTTATTATAAATAATTTATGAAACAGGATATGATACGAAGGTGTTATAATAAAATATTGTAATGTAATATTATATTATTTTACCCTTATTGAAGCTGAAATTTGTTTTTTGTCAAAAACAAAAATTCCTGGAATTTTTGCAGGTTTAGAAAAAAGGAGAAACACAATAAACTTATTTTTACATACTAGTAAAAAATAAATATATTGTTCTTTCAGTTTTAAAAGAATCTTTAAACTCTGAGGCAATGATCATTATGGCTATGATTTGAATTGAGAAAGAAGAAATGAATGTTCTTATACCTTATCCTTTGGATTCACTAGTGCTTACATACAGCGTTTCAAAAGATTTAATTTTCTCAATTAATCGCTGAGTGAAACTTCTCTACTCTATGCTTTCAATTGACCAATCACAAATGAGTGAGTGTAAAATCACCTCAATATCCACCCAGTTCAAACAAAGCATAAATTTATCCTACAAATCTGTAGCTTACCGACTGAGACTTAAAATCGTGAGAACTGAACATTGATAATGGAAATGAAGTCACATGAATTGCTATACTATGTGACATCATTTACAGACCCTTAGAGGGTACTACATTAGGACTGCAATTAATTTCTCTAGAGCTTTTACTACTACTCCCATAAAAAAAAAGCTTCAAATACATCAGGGATCACCTTGGAACCATAGAAGATTGACTGGTGACCTGGAGAACTAAGGTTAATGAATCAAAAAGTGTTTATTTTACTTTTGCATTAAGAATAGGAACTTGTCCACTCCTCTGACCTTTAACAACTGCTCTATTCCTCAAAAAGAGTATGTTAACTATTTCTGTATTAATATCGATAAAAGATTGATCTGGAAAAGACATATTGAGGTAAAAAGAAAAAAAAAAACAGGCAAAACTAAAACCATCGAAACTACACTGGATGTTAAATAAAAACTCGATGTTGACTCTAGAAAACCAATTGTTACTATATAAAATGGTTATTAAGCCAATTTAGACGTACGGCATCCTACTATGGAGAACTGCGTTGCCATCAAACATAGAAAAGCTGCAAAGAATGCAGTTCAAAATGCTAAGAACCATGGCAGGAGCCCCATGGTATTTAAAAAAAAAAAAACACCAATATCCGCAAAGATCTGGAAGAAATATGTAAATTTTGTGCAAAATAATAAAATACAGAAATTGAAAGCCCACCCAAATAGCTTGGCTAAAAACTTAATGCAGCGCAAATACCGCAAGCGGCTAAAAGGCAAAGATACCATAGATTTTGGCATATTATAATTGACATATTTAGTCTAAGTCTGCACTGAGCAGGAGAGGATTAGAGGACTATATCTTCACATGAAGATATTCTCCTAGTTTTCCCCTGTTCAGTGTGAATTTAGACTACTAGATATACGTGAGATCCTCTTACACTTTACCACAACACTACCAAATACCAATTCCTAGCAGAAATGTGAATGCAGACGAAAGATTTAAGATGTATTGGTTCTTTCGGAAAGCCTTCTAATCCAAAAAAAACTATAACAATGGCTGATACATGTATTTATTCAGTCAAAAAGGGAAGAGGACGGGTGGCTTCACGTTTAAATCGTTTTAAACCATTTCTATTTTGAAACCACTTTTCTCACTTGTTATTTTAAAATCTATTCAACACTAGACAAAACTAAGAAAAATCTTAAAATTTTTTTTTTAAAGCTTGGTCTTTTAAGCTTTAAATATTGCAACACAAAAAAGTTCTGCATAAGCATTTAGTAAACATATTCTCTGAAGTAAATTTTAATGGTGATCATTAGGACTTCTCTGGTCCAAGTCAAATTTAAAAACTTCTAGACCTACCATAAAATATTTGTGCTTTTCTTAAAACTCATTACATAAAACGAAAAATTGTAACATGTCTTCAAAAACTTTCATACACTCATAAAGCACTCGAAACTCGAATTCATTTCTTCTACTACTCTAAGATTCTCTTAAATTAAATTTGAAAAAAACACTCAGAAATTATGCTACCAAAAAGAAAAAGAAAAACACTCAGAGAGCACGAACATGTAATGAGCATAAAAAAAATGAAAAAAAAAACTCAATGCATAATAAAAAAGCAACAATCAAAATATTTCCAAAAGAAATCAAACACAAAAGAGAAAAAAAAAAACAACGATAATATAAACAACAACAAAAACATTAAATATAAACAACAACAAAAACCTAAACAAAATAATCAAACGAAGAATAACAAAAACACGAACAACAATAAGAAACGCAACAAGTTTTGCAGTTGGGATTGTTCAGTCACTAACGACCGTTGTCTCTCTTTTTTTTTTTTTTTTTTGATATGTTCAAAGCAGAACTGGAGAGAATGAGCTCTCCAGAATTTTGTAAGTTTCATGAGTGTTAAAGAACCAAAGCACAAAAACACCAAAGAGCATATATGTATGTATGTATATGTATATAGAGGGTTGGGTGAGTATTATGTGCGTGTGCTGTGCCGCGTTGTTTCTATACAAACTTCACTGTGCTGCTTCTGATTTCTGCTGCAGAATTTAAAGGCGCTAGCGCTATTGCTAGCTGTATACTAGCTGCATGCTTACTTTTGGTTGGTTGTTTTGCTACTTTTGGTCAGCAGTGTCTGTCAGTCACTCGCATTCCAGCATTAAGCATTTAGTATACGAAACATTGGCGCGTGAATTGGATGCGTTTTTATTTTGTGCTGCTTTTACATTAGCGGTAAATGAATTGAGATGAGGAGTTTGTCATGTGTGGGATTTGAAGACCGGCATAATTTTTGTAGATGTTGTTGTTGTTGTTATGTTTTTGAACACAAACACATGAATTTGAAAAGTGAATTTTTATAGCAGTTTAATTTAAAATTAAGAAAATAAACACAGACTTTTTAAAAGTGAGAAAAAAATTTTAGTAAATTCTAGAGGAAAAAACTTAAGGACAGTGACTTGAAGTTGAATTTCATGTGTTGTTCTGATTTTGTTTTATATTTTTGAGAAAATAAGAAGGCAAAAGTAATGAAAAGATACTAAAAAAAAAAACTAAAAGATACAAAAGCATTTGATAAGATATAAAAAACAAGTAGTTTTTAGTGAAAAGTTTTAAGGAACAGCAAATAAAACTTATAATTTAAAATGTGTTTTTATTGGGTTTTAGATCCTTTTAGAAGTGAAAAACACGAAAGTATCTGGAAAGTATAAAAATATCTGACAGACAGAAAACAAAGTTTATATTGATAAAAAGTCTAATTTATTTGGTTTTTGTATAAATTTAAAATTCTTAGTGAAAAATACTAAAGTATCTGAAAGAAACTAAAGTATCTGAAAGATACAACAACAACAATTTTATTTAAATACAAAATATTAAAAGAAAACAATTCAACCTAAAATTTCTCCGGTTTTTTCTAAGGACTTCCGGTTACTAGTGAAAGATACAAATATATCTGCGAAACACAAAAACATCTCAACAATACCAAATCATTCAGTAATCTACTAAAAAGCCTAAAAATCCCAAATTTGAAGTTTGAATATTTTTTTTTATAAATTTCAATTCCTTAGTGAAAGATATAAAAGTATCTGAAATATTCAATCAACAAAAAAGTGTCTAGAAATTAATGAACTCTCAAGAAAATAATTTGGAATTAAAGCGTCATTCATATTTTGTAAAGATTCAGAAGGAGGATTCAGTAAAAGATTCCAAAGTATCTGAAAGTTTCAAAAATAACTGAACAATAAAAAGCAAAGTGTTCTCTCAGAAAGGTGAAACCAAATTTAAATCTGAAATTTCATTTATTTTGTGAGTGTAATTCAAATAATTAATAAAAATACACAGTATCTTTTAATTGAAAAAAAGCACAAAACAGAAACGATTTCCTGTTAAAATGAACTTCCTATTCTTAGTGAAAAATCAAAAGTATCTAAAAGACTCAATAAAAATATCTACATACTTGCAGGAAAAAAAAACTCAATAGAAAATAACCCCACGTGAAAACTTCTTTTATTTTTTACATAAACTTCAAGTTCTTAGTGCAGTGAATGATTCATGCCTAAAATGAATAACGAAACTATCTACAGGATTATACAATATGATGCAAAATTGCAAAAATCTTGCTATCTACAACTTACTATTGCATAGCTAATGTGTTAAATTGTATTCGAAATCAATTTTGAAAGCTGAACTGTGAAACGTCAAGCTATGAAAAGGTTAAACTGTTATTTAACTCTTTTCCACAGTACTTTACTGTGAAGTATCTTCTCTTGTGTTGTATGTGCCTGTAGGCATCTTTATTTATTTATTTTTTTTTTCTTTTACTTTGAATGAAATTCCAAACAACCTCAAGTGACTTAACTTGACTTGACTGTCTTCCGCCTTATGAACTTAACACACACACACAACACACACAAAATACACACACAAAATACACACACAAAGAATCATTAACAATTGAAGTGCACACAGTTTTGACACATCATCAACCAATAACAACAACAAAAGCCAACCAAATCAATTGTTATTATTAACAATTGAAGTGTTTATTATTATGTTGATAATTTTACAGTGCAGTCAAGTTCAAAATAAAAAAAAAATAAAAGAAAATAAGGTCAACTATTAAATTTAGCATTTACTTGCAGAAAAACTATAGAAAAAATAAAAACTTTTTAAATAACCACTGCTGGAAAAAATCAGAAAAATGTTAAAATTAAATTAAAAAAAAAAACATATTAATAATAACTCATGGCGTTTAAGAAAAAAAAGAAAAGATTACGCTGAATGTGCATTTTATTTAATTTTTCTTTGTATATATTTTTTTTTTTAACAATATATAGGTATATATATTTTTTTTTTTAAGTTTCATAAATATTCTTTGTAACAATATGCAAATTTTATTTTGTTTGCATATTTTTGAAATTTTTTTTTGCCATTTTTTTTTTTGGTCTCTACTTTTATATTTAGCGATTTATTTTTTCTTTTTTTCTTTTTTTTTTGGTGGGAGCCTCTCATGCAAAAATCACTTGCAATGTTTACATAATTTATTTAGGTATATTCTTATATTTTTATACCTACATATGTATGTGTAGGTATATGGTATTATAGCTGGTTTTTGTCTCTGTTTATATATATGTATTCACATTTTTGCTGTGTTTGCGTATATATTTTTTGTTTATACTTTGTGAAGTCACTCATTCTTGTTTTTGTTTTTGAGTAAGGATCCTGTTCCCTGTTTACTTATTTTAGTCTACTCTGAAATGCGCTTACCTCATCATCATTTCCCGAAGGTCGTTTATTAATGGTGATTTTAAAGTTTGTATACATACAATACTTACTAACTGTGAATATACAAAGAGACTAACGAAGGTGTGTTACAATATAAAGATAATAAATTCTGAACTACTTACTCTTTTAATAATCTGATTAGTATAACCTTCAAAACTTTATGAAGCAGTAAAATTTAGAAATTAATTTATTATTCCTAAGAAAAATAACCTAAATTTTTCATACCCAAAATCCCAAGTAATCATTTTTGAAATAGAGTTTTTAATGCTGGTCCTCAACCTAGACGCATAATTTTTGTATCACTCTAAGAAAAAGTCTCACGAATTGGCTCGAGACAACAAAGAGAAAACACCCATTAACAAATGAGGTTGTGGTATCGAAACGGCGCTCTAGCGCTAATTGTGCTTTATCTGTGAGGAAGTAGCCAGTCTACCTACCTAACTAGGTGTAATTCCTCAGTATAGTATAATCGAGAAATTTCTCTTTTGGGTCTTGAGTATGAAATAATTCAGAGTTTAGCAGGCTTGCGAAATTTTGTTCCTAACAAAAGCTTCAATTTATTTCAGCACATATACAATTCTTAAGTGAGCAAATCCTTAAGCTTCCTTAATATTCTTAAAAATTATTTTTTTTTTAAGAGGCCCATAATTTCGGCACTGAAAAAAGAATTTCTTTATTGAGGCCTTGAAAAATTTTGTTCTCAAAAACTTTTTGCTTTGTTTTTTTTGGCATTTACAACTCGTGGGAATTATCAGGCTATTTCCTCATGTTGATATGAAATCTCTTTTTCAAATATACATAGATAAACTGGTTATTCCCCCCCGTCCCCCTTATTTAAAATATCTTTAAAGAGACAAAAATTGCTGAATTTAGATTTAAATCGCTTAAAGATCAAATTTCGTATCTAAGGCACTAAAGCATGCTTTCTTTATTTCTTCTCTGACTGAAGGCTTGATCTAGTCATCTGAAAACGTCTAAAGATACTGACCTAATATTTTCAATGTCTAGAAGTCTAACTTGGTATTTCTAGAACATCCAGCGATACTGTCTTCAGATATTCAATAGACTGAAATAGGATAAATGTGGCGTCTCCCAAACATTAAGAGGAGCTGTCTTTCTTTTTTCAATGGCTTAAAGTCTGATTTGATATCTCCAGAATGTCAAAATACGCTGTCTTTATAATTTCAATGACTAAACGTTTGATTTCCTTTTTTTGAAGGCATCACGAGGTGCAGTCTTCAGATTTTCTATAGCTTGAGGTCCGATTTGGTATTTTCAAAACGTCAAGAGATGTTGTTTTTAGATTTTCATTGACAAAAGATACCTTAAATTCAGATTTCACTTCTTCACAACATCAAGTGAATCTGTTTCTCTTTTTTCAATTGTTTTAAGTCTGATTTGATATTTCCAGAATGTCAAAAGATGCTGTTTTTAAATTTTCATTGGCTTGAAATCCATTTGGGCATCTCCAGAACGCCAATCAGATTATGTCTTCAGATTCTTGTCTTTCTATTTTCAAGTCTGATTTGATATCTCTAGAATGCTTAAATATATTGTCTTTAGCTTTTTAATGATTTGATATTCGGCTTACTTTCTCCATGACATAACGAAACGCTGTCTTTCAATAGCTTAAAGCCCGATTGGGTATCTTCAGAATGCCAAGAGATTATATCTTCTGATTTTCTATGGCCAATTTGATATTTTCACAACTTCAAAAAAATTATGTCATCAGATTTACAATAGCTTGAGGTCCGATTTGATAATTTCACAACTTCAAGAGATGCTGTTTTCAGATTTTCATTGGTTTTGAGCTCTGATCTGGTATCTCCACAACATTAAGAGATTATATCTCTTGGTTTTCAAAGGCTTGAGGTCCTATGTGGAATTTTTATACTGTCAAGAGATTATGTCTTCAGATTTTCTATGGGTTGAAGATCTCACAACTTCAAGAGATGCTGTTTTCAGATTTTCATTGGTTTTGAGCTCTGATCTGGTATCTCCACAACATTAAGAGATTATATCTTCTGGTTTTCCATGGCTTGAGGTCTGATGTAGAATTTTTATACCGTCAAGAGATTATGTCTTCAGATTTTCTATGGGTTGAAGACCGATTTAGTATTTTCAAAACGTCGAAAGATGTTGATTTTAGATTTTTTTGATTTGATTTTTTTGGTTTAGGTTCCGATCTAGTATCTCCAACATCAATCATTATGGTGTGTCCTGATTTCAGAACGTCAAATGATTTCAAATTTTAAATGGCTTGAGCTTCTTTCTGGGATATTTAAAAAGAGATTAGCAACTGTTTTCATTATTTATATTACTTGAGGTCTAATTTGATATCTTTAAAACTAAAAAATATGCCATCTTCATTTTTCTGCCTAACTTTTGTTAGGCCCCTTCTTATATACAATCATATATGTAGTTACGCATTCCTATCCTACAGTTTAAAGCAATACCCTTGTATTTCTGAACACTGTAGCGTGTTGCTTGTGCCATTTTTCGTTTCTTTAGCATCATTATATTGTTGGTGCTTTTGAAATTATTTCTTTTCATTTTTTTTTTTTTTATTTAATTTGACACAAAATCTTGTGAATAATATCTGCTTTTGTTATAATTTTAATTGAATGAAATGTTCTCAATTTGTTTTTTTTTTTTTTTTTTTTGTTTTCTTTTTGCAATTTTATTTTTTATTTTTATTTTGTCTTTTATGAGCTCACTTCAGGATAAAGTTACTCATATGTGTAGAATAAATTAATGAATACAGATTACTCATGATTTTTATGTATTCGTTTGGGTTCATGTTGTGGTCTGCTGTTTGATTTATTGATAATTCTATATAAACAAGTCAATTAAATTTTCTGTACTTCAAGAGCTTAGAGTTCAAATCGGTTGTAATAGCAGAAGAAATGGTAGGATTAAATAGCAAATCCCTTTTGTTTAAATTGTTTATTAAACTTTAACTTTGAAATTTATATTAATTTTTAATTAAGAGTCAAACTATGACACTAAAATTTGCAAAAATACTATTAAAAGATACAAATAAAGCGAGCTAGATGCAAAATTTTTTTTTTTTTTTTTTTTTGCTTTCATTTATAGTTCATCTATGCTTTGCTGTAAAAATAGTTCTGATTCATATTTTCAAGTTGATTTAATGTAGCAAAATGCAAAGTATCTATCGAATAGATATGCAAAACAAATATGTATTTCAATGATACTTACAAATGCTTACAAGTTTTATTATCTTAACTTGTGTTTTGAGTGTTATGTTAATAAAATCGTTTTATTTAAGTAGAAATTCTTAACATTTGTAAAGTATCCTTTTTCTGATAAATATACAAAATTCTTTTTAAAAAAAATATGGTATATCGTTTTGTAAAAGTTCTTGGTTTTTTTTTTAATATATTCATTATTTTTAACAAATATTTATATTTTCTTCAAGCTATTCAAAGTTGGTTGTGTGATTCATTTGTAAATCACAATCTTATTCTAACCAAGTATCTGCAAGATATTTATTTATACAAATATGCAGTCAAGGATGTAGTTATTTATATGCTATTGTTTGAAATTTTTGTATTTTATTTACATTTTCTATAAAATTTCAAGGTAATTTCATTAAAAATTCTAGAAAAAAAAATATAAATATACAAAAACAATTGAAAGGCAAGAGTGTGTTTTTAATCTTTTTTTTTTTTTTTTTTATGTCTTAAAAATATATTATTTTAAGCAAGTACTAGGGAGATACTCAATTCATACTGAGAACTACAAGAAGCCAAATTTCCTATATGCTTTTCTACTTTTCTTATGCTTTCGAAAGCTTTTATTTATGCTTCTTTTTTTTGTGTGTGTGTGTGATACTCATCTGCAAAATATTTCTGCATGCAAACACTTTTACAGGGTGACAATCGTAAAGTGACGCACACATTTCAGCAGTTATTTTCAAAAGGACGTACTTCCATTAAGTACAATTAAGTGTTAACATTGCTGAATATATAAGCATTCATTTGAACCCCACCTCATTCAATATAACCTTCTTTAGCCTGCACATATGCCTTCAATCGATCCGGAAATCGTAGGACTGTTCGCCGCAGGACTTCCTGATCAATTTCAGTCCAGGCTTTCTCTAATGAATTTGTCAGCGACTCCAGACTGTGGTGTTGAGATGCACAAGCCTTACTCTCTAAAATACTCCAAATAGAGTAGTCCATTGGATTCAAGTCTGGGAAGTATGGTGGCCATTCTTGAGATGTTATGAATCCAGAAAAATTGTCTTTTATCCATGTTTGCGTTAATTTTGTCATGTGAGAAGGTGCAGAATCTTGCTGGAAAGTCCAGTTTTCATTTCCGAATGTATCTTGGGCCCAGGGAAGAAGATGTTCATTTAAAATGCTCCGATAAACAACCTGGTCAATTTTAACACCCTCTTCAACGAATATTAGAGGGGTTCTGGCATTAGCGGAAACTCCAGCCCATACCCTAACGGAAGCTGGCTTTTGAACTCGGCCAACAGTCCTATTTTGTTGCGATGATGATGTTAGCCACATTCGGTCATTTTGCGCATTGAAATGTTGTTCAACCGTGAACATTTTTTCATCTGTAAACAAGATATTTTCAACATTTTTTAACACGGAGGAGCGTAGCAACGCCTTGCGTCTTTGCAGTCGCAAATCTTTCTTTTTTTGTGTCAGATCTTGAGCTTTTCGGAGCTTGTACGGCTTAAGATTAAGCTTTGATTTTGCAATGATTCGCACTGTTTCACGGTTTACTCCCACTTCCTTAGCGATTTTTCTCATTGAGCGCCTTGGATTTCGCTTGATTCGTTTACGAATTTTTTCTGTTAAACTAGTAGTGGCAACTGTTGAAAATTTTCCCCGGTCTCTATCTCCAAAACCCCCAGTTTCATTATATCGAATAATAGCTCGGTCTACCGTACGACTTGACAAATTTAAAGCCTTTGCAATTTGACGGCTACTATAATTTGCCAAATGAAATTTCATAATTTCACGACGAATATTTTCCTTGTCCATTTTTATGGAAATTTCAAAATGTAATAACGAAAATTCAAATGAAATTAAAAGCAAAGCCAATGATGAATGAATTTTCGTTTTAAATTAAAGTAACGGTAAATGGCAAAGCTTGCTGCAGAGTATTAAACTTGCGTCACTTTACAATTGTCACCCTGTATATGCAAGTATCTAAGAGATTTTACTATGTTTATTAAATTGTAAATCATTTTGGAAAACATGTGTTTTCTATATTATTATCTTTATAACATAATTTGTGACTTTTAAGAGCTGAGTTATTGTTATTATTATCATGAAATTCAAATTTTTTCATACAAATTTTTAATACAATGCAAAAAAATGTCTATTAAAAATATTAAAAAGACATCAAAATTTTCAAAAATACATTTGAAAGACAAAAAAAAAAAAAAAAAAAAAAAAAAAAAAAAAATAGACCCAAAGATACAAAAGTATCTCATAGATACAAAAATATCTTTTGCACAACTTTTTCACATTTCCAAGTTGCACTATATTTTCTGCTTAATTTCGGAAAATACATTTAAATAATCCAGAAAAAAAAGACAAAACTATGCAAAATCCAAGCAAAAGCTAATTTAGGATGAGTTCAAAAATGATCGCATCTCGATATAATAAAAGGCTTAGCCTATTATTCGTCGAAGTAGAGGGTAACTCTAATGCAGCAATCATAAGAATAACAAGAAATAAAAGGTTGATGGGTAGATCTATAAGTCACGGAAACCGAGATAACCCGGCAAAAGACAATTATATTTTTGAATGTCCTTGAGACAGAATGAATAACACTTTGTTGTAAATGAATGGGAATGAGTAAGAATAAATGGGAAAGTTTAGAATATTGCAACACATTCAAAGAATACACGATTAAGTAATATATATATGGTTCATATACCAAGATGGAATTGGGTTAGGAGTATTTAGGCTAAGAAATATAAATTCTGAACCGGATGAAGAAATATCTTAGCACAGTTAAGCAAACATTCGTACATTTTGCTCTTTTCATCTCTAAATTAATAAATAAAATCATAAATTCAATTCAATTCAAATTAGTGTGGGATTATTTGAGTAAGCTCAATCAACTGGGCAAGAACAATAAAGTTGCTTTATGTTGGGTCGCTGGACACGTAGGACAAATAGAGGAACGATCAAGCAGATTAGCTTGCTAAAAAAGGGCAGCGATCGCATTCATGGAACCTGAAGCTTTTTGCGGAATAGTAGATTACGTAATCAGGGGAATACTCAGGCAGTAAGAGATAAATAAGAGGCAAGAACTCGTCATAAATCTTCGGGACTGAGGCAATCCTTTGGGCAACTCTTTTAGGCAAGGTAGATATGCATTCTGTATTGGTCTTAACAAAAAAAAGTTTGCGTATATTAGCTGGTATTCTGACTGGGCACTGGGGGCTCAAAGAAGACTTTTTTTTTTTTTTTTGTGAGGAGGAAGCATCAAAAACCCATATCCCGTCAGTGTGGGACTTAAACCTAACACAAAACTTACTCGCTTCCCGACGGTGTTCCAACTAGGTTTACCATTAGGTTAGGTTAGGTTGGAGTGGCTGTCGAGAGACACACTTAGGCCTGAACGACCCATTGTGATACCACATAGTTGGACCTACAATTTAACGCCGATTCCGAACGGCGGTGTGGCAATTTTTTATCGGCTTGGTGGTTTTGCCATTACCAACCAATGTGTTGTGTACTTGTACACTATCTTATAATTCTCATACACTTCATATTGATAGTGAATATAAGAAAGTGATGAAAATTAACCACCAGACGAAGACGGGAATCGAACCCGAACCTCCCAGATTAAAGTCTAGTGCACTATCCATTAGGCTATCGAGGTCGTCAGGTTTACCATTAAGTTCTTCACCTAGATGGCGTCAGCTTGCCTAGGCTAGAAAGCTGTTTGTTTAGACTGTTCGAAGGCAAATCCGTAAATTAATCAGTTCGCTACTATTTGGATCTGCCTGCGTTCTTTCAGAAGGTATTCGTCCCATTGTATCTTCCCTGTCGTTTGTCTTTGCTGAAGTTTGGCGGATCAAAATCCTCTGTCCAAAAGTTAGTAATTCGGCTCTGCATGGAAGCCGTGCTGCTATTAAGCTCCGATATGTTTCAGCTCGGTGCATGTATTGCCGTTCGTTGAATCTCATGCTCTTCGTTTTCTTACGCCCTTTGTGCGTTTCTTAATCGTGTCATAATGTTACGTGCAACGCCTGCCAATTGTCGTCGCTATTGCTAGCCACTTCCATTAAGTTCCCTACCGATGGAATTACTGCAAATGCTGTCCTCAGCGCTTCTCGTTTAGGGTCAAATCTGGGGCAATCAAACAATATGTGTCTCGCTGTCTCTTCCACTCCACAAACTGGGCAATTTGAGTTATCTACTATACAATACTTGTGAAGATAGGTTCTAAAACAGCCATGGCCATCAAGTATTTGTGTGGCATTATAGTCCAGTTGGCGTTTATTGTTACTCCATCTTTTCAAATCATGAATCAAGGCATATTTTCACCTACTCTTTGGAGACTGATCCCATTTTTGTCTGTCATTCTTCCATCACCAGCGATCGACACTCTTGCCTCTTTTCTCTGGTGGTTTTTGATGCGTCCGCGCGTATAACCATTTAAGTTCAATTACTTTGGTGATTATTGGCATTTTGTAAGTGAGCATACAGATAGCGTCATAGGAAATTGTGCAATATGCACGGCCTACACTTAGCGGGCAATCTCACGCATTCGTGAAGGTGGTATTCCTGCCCATATGGGCGCAATCGAGTCCACTACTGAGGATATGAGCCTCAGTTTTCGTTCCTGTGAATCGACAACATTTGGTAGTATTCTCGTTAGTGTCCTCATGACGGTTGCAGTCTGTTTAGATGTGCGGAGCAAGTGCTCACTGAACGTCATCTTTCTATCGAAGAGGTATCTTATGTGGTTTTGCGGTTTTATCGCGTATCCATTGACCGTTACAGTCATGTACTCTACTTTGTGTTTCTTACTAAGTAGGAACGCTTCTGTTTTCTGCGCAGCCAGTTGCAATTGATTTATGCCAAGCCATCCGCTATGGCATCGCTGCAGATATATCCTTTCTTTTGCTTGTAGCCACCTACGCAATGTCATCAGCTTAACTCACTAAAGTAATACCCTGAGGTAGCTGGAGACGGAGAACTCCATCATATATGATCTTCCATAACAACGGCCCCAGTACTGAGCCTTGCGGTATGCCACCCGATACTGTATATTTCTTAGTACCCGTTTCAGTATCATAGAGGAGTATTCTATCGGTAAAGTACTGCCTTATCATGTTGAGAAGGTACGTAGGCACCTGCATTTTCTGTAGTGCTTCTAGGATTCAGAGAACACATCTGTAAAATAGGTATTGAGAGAAGCTCAATATGTAGATTCAACAATGAGGAAGAGGAATTATCAGAACATATTTTAGGTCATAGTACAGCACTGTTTCACAAAAGAATAAAAGGTCTGGGCATGTACTAAGCACCCAGCACTAAACTCTATAGCATCCATTGATACGGACGCTGCATTCAAATTCTTGAGGGAGGCTGAACGGGTTGAGGTAGTACAGACAGATTAGACTAGATAGAGAAAAGGGACATACAATAGATCTTACAAGTCACAGTACAATCAATATTAACCTCTCCAATAATACAATACAATACAAAAATTTCTCAGCGAAACAAAAGTATCTATTGCTAAATTTGTTAGTAAGTATTCTTGAAAACCTATCAATATTTACCGAAATTTGGTTGAAGAATACAATCAACAAAGCATCTTTTAGATACAAAAGTATTTGTTGCAGAATTTTTTCATTTTTTTCATGTATCTAAAACACGCTTCGACTTACACTTTAGTTTCTACTTTATTAATGCGCTCCCTTCATGCCATAACTCACACAGATAGTGTGTAGGTAGTTGATTTATATATAGAATTTCAATCAAAAACAATTAAGCACACAGCGCTTACCGGAAATATTTTTACGTTGATAACTTCTTCTATCTATGCAGCAATGAAAAAGTAAAAAAAAAAAAAGAAGCACATTTTTTGATAATAATTACTTTGTGTGGGGGAAAAAGAAAAGAGCGCCATACATTATTGATAACAAAACGCCAAGTACGAGCAGCAAATGCTTTATAAAAAATAAAAAAAAATACCTATAGTATACTGAAAATAAGTTTTAAGAATATATAAAAATGTAAAGGGAGAAACCAAAGTTTGTAGCTAGCGGGGGTAAATCAACATTGCACATTATTAATCAGCGCATATACAATTTTTTTTTTTTTTTTTTTTGTGTATAACTGTTGATTAATTTTACAAAAATTTCTATAGAATTTTTATTTTTTTTTTTTTTAATTTCATTTCATGTCAATTCGATTCGATTTAACTCAATTCAGTTTAATTCAATACATTTGAATCAATGCTGAAGTCAGCTAGGCTAATGAACGAACAACAAATTCTGTTCTAATTTCAAGCATTAAACTTTGACCTAAATTAGAAAAAAAAAAAAAAAACAAAGCAAAAAATTCTTAGAAAAATTTATTGGTTAGAGGGAAAATTTTGAATTAAAACCAAAGAAGAAGAAAAAAAAAAAACGAAAATTGACAAACAAATGTCAACAATCGTAATTTATTAATGAGTGCACATATGTATGTATGTATATGCAGACTTAAGTATGTGTATGTGTGTTTTTATGTAACACATGTGTTTATGCATAATTAAGCTAGTTTTACAAATATTGACATTAATAAATAAACCAACAAAAACTTTAAATAAATGAAAATTACACAATGCCTGTTGGAATTTACAGAATGAACAAAATGTTGAATGCAAATGAGTAAAACTATGTAGTTACTAAGCTAGTAAATATATTTGTATAATTTTTGTTGTATTCCATAGAAAATTGTTTTCATATTTATGATATGAAGATTATAGTTTTAGAGTTATCGTCGCCTGAGAATTGATTTGGCGTATGTGTATAAGTATTCCTGTGCCTATACGCCAAATCAATTCTCAGGCGACGTTATGATGCTTTAAATTAGAAACAAAATTGAATTTAAAAAACTAAAAATTTATTAAATTTTTTAAAAATCAGAAACTTAAAACGAATCGAAAAATTTAAAAATATTTTTTTTTTTTTTTTTCAATTTTTAAACAACTAGAAATTTAAGTGAATTGAAAAATTTGAAAATATTTTTCCGTTTTCAGCTAAAAAAAAATACCTAATACTATGTTCTCACTGAACCGAAATTGCGTAGTTTCGATCATTTCTGTGGTTTCGGCTGAAACTGCGTTGAAATGCTCAATTTCGGCATATAGAAATATGTTAGGCGAAACCACGGAAGGTGGTTTCATCGAAATCGTATTCGAAACCGAGCAAAAATCCAATGCAAACCTAAATGCGTGTACTGAAATGAATATTGAAATAAATTTGCTCTGACATTTCTATACAAACATTTATAATTTGCTTTGTATACAATTTGATTGATATGAGGAAAATATAAATATATAAATAATATAGAAAATATAAAAAAATTAAATTTGTGGAGTGCGCGGGAAGAGAAGGTCCGAACACTTTTATTTCGTTTATCATATTGATTCTCTTCGTACTCAAATGGTTAAGACCGAAATATTTAGCAGTAATTATATTAGCCGCAGGCATTTTACGACAAGAAATAAACAATGAACTAATTTTATATTAGACCAATTTATGTATTGTTAACGAGATTTATAGTCTTTTAAAAATATGTAAATTTTCTCAAAAAACAGATAAATAAATAAAAATCCCCTGAAGAAGGCCTAAAATTTGCGCCGAAACGTTGGGAAAAAAGTATAAAATAGTTAACTATTTGCGTATGAAAATTTCGACCAAAAATCCGGTCATTATAATCTCGTTAACAAACAATAAACTGTCAAACGAAACAATAATCGAAACCAGCTTCACAATGTGAGCGATTGCAGTTGCATTCGAAACCATTTGCCGAAATTACGCAATTTCGGCTCAGTGGGAACATAGTATAAGTCGTCATTTTTTTTAACGATCGATCGTTGTTTTTCGCAACCACATTACTGAAGTGTTTTTCCTAGTGGGTGTTTTCAACAATTTATTGCACATTCCTGGTTTGTAAATAAATTACTGTAAATATATTTCTAAACGTTATCTACATACCTACACTTAAATGGTTTTTTAAACTGCTAATCGTTTTTTAATTTAAGAAAAAATTAAATTTCAATACATACACATGTGTTACGAGTTTTTATTTTTCGGTTTCAGACCTATAAGTTTTTCTTCAGTAGTTTTTATATTTCATATTTTTTTGCTTCATTTTTACCATTCACCAGATGTTTTATTTCAATTTTTATAATTTTCACAATAGGGTAAAGAAATCATAATAAAAATTCTTTCCAAAATTTTTATTAAGTTTTTATTTAGTTAATAAATGCGTGAAAATATGCAAAAGCTAATAAAAAAAAACAAAATATACACAAATATTTGAAGTACCGTACAGACTGTTTTCGGATATATTCAATAGCTTCCATATACAATAATATTTAATTACTCATAATCATAAAACTTCCATATATTAGCCACACACACCCAATTATTCATTTTATTGCCTATATACTTGCTTCCAAATATATACTATAAATATGCACATATATGAATATATACTTACTTGTCTCATTACTGTTCACTTATTATTAATTCTTGCGAATTTTTTTTAGACGCCAACATTTTTAAATGAAGGCATGCAAAAATTCTTCTTTTCCAGTTATTTTACAGTCTCAGTCATTTTTCGTTTTGTTTATTTTGTTTATTTTTATTCTTTTTTTTGTTTTGTTTTGTCCACACTCATATGAAATACTGTGGTGTGCTTTATGGCACACCGTCGTGGCAATGCAACCACCACCATTATCATTACCACCACCACCATCATAAACATTGCCATGTGTCTGTCATCAATATAATGTCTCTTTTTATTTTTATGATTTTTTTTTCTTTCATGCCTATTTTTATGTATGGTATATGCTTCTTTTTTTCCACAACAAATCCATTTATGGATCTTCAATTTCATACTTAAAATGTAGAATTTCACACTCTACTGTCTGGCATGACAAGAAGTTGAAATTTTTTATTTTGCTTGCAAAATTTTTTGAATAATTTAACACTTTTCATAATTGTGTGTATGTGGATACACTTAAAGGAATTTCTATGAAGTGAAGTTTCAAAATTGTATACAGTAGATAACATTAGAGGATCCATAAGCTGCGGAATGAGTGGTGAGGGGGGTAAAGTTTTTACGGTTGATCAAAAATTTTTCTAATTTAAACGTAACAAACAAAATGGTTTAGAATTTAGAGAGAAATTTTGAATAGATGGGAACAAAGCTCCTTAGTTCAGGAATAAATATTGTGAAATTAAATTTTACGAAGTTTTTAAAACAAAATTGTTCCACTTTTTGCTTTATCAAAATCATTTACTATTTTGTCGTTGAACTTAAAATGCATAGAATGGCTTGCTATTATTTTTTATGCCTTAAAGTATGCTGTCATTATTTTGCATTGAATATCAGAAAATTCAGTCCCAGTTCAAATTAAGCAATTCAATTTCCTTTCCTGAAAACATTTGTTTTTGATTCAGCAGCCCTAATCATAATGACAGACTTTGAAATAACGAAATGTTATACAGACTAGTAGTAATGAGAAAAACACAACAACCAATAAGTGTAAGTATTCAATATCTCTATTCAGTGAAGATATTTGGAAGCAAATCTGGAATTCTTGGTTATGATTTCAAATATTAGTAGCTTATATAGGACATTGAAAGATTAAGAACTATCTCTAAGATCACTGATGAGGAATCGAGGCGGATTCTGAAACGGCCGTCTGATTTTCCCGTCTCTGTGTACACTGTTGTTGTAATGACTACAAATATACGTTCTTTAAGTCTGTTACACATTATTTAATGAAGCACTTAATGACAGACATTTATTGGGGCAAGAAATCTTTTTCCCAATATTATTATTTTTTTTAAGCCTAAAAGTATGCTAGCACTTAAATGCAAAGCTAAAGAATTCGATTCCCTATTGAAAGCATTTCTATATCCTCATTATAACTAAATCCATTGTCGAGGGTTTGTTTTTTTTATTTTAAAGAGTAACACGACTCTGATCACTTATTATTTTATCCCAAAAAGTATGCAATAATTGAAAAAAATCAAAAAAAATATTTCCCCAGTCGAAATCAGGCTACTCGATATTCTTTTCGGAGGTATTTCTAATATAATTTGTATACAAAAATTCACTAACGTTAACTCGCCTGCTGATGTTCTTAAAAGCCACACACTTCTTAGCACCTTATTTTGCACAGCATGAAAATATGCAATATTAAAACAAATATATATATTCTGTTCAAGTTAAAGTTAGGACACTCAATTTCATTTCTCAAAGTGTTTCTACTAGAAAACCCACTATGCAGAATTTATTTTATACATAATAAATGTCTGAAAAACTCTATCATATTTGAGGCTCTAAAAGTATGCAATAATTGAAAAAAATTCACTGCTGAATTCTACTCAAGTTAAAATTAGGAAATTTTATATCTTTTTTTTTTTACATGTTTCTACTAGAATCTGAAAATACAAAGAATTAAATTCAAATTAGATATTTGAAAGACGCACGCATTGCTGAGGCTCACAATTTTTCAGAAAAATAGCATATACTAATTTTCTTGACCCTAAAATTATGCAATAATTGGAAAAGCATCAGTGAATCCTTTTCAAGTTAAAGTTAGGAAATTTAATATAATTTTTTTTAGGTGTTTCTACTAGAATCTGAATACATAAATTCACTATAAAGAATTGAAGTACTTTATAATATTTGAGAGACCCACACGCATTAGCTGGTCCATACATTTTCTAAGGGGTGGGGTTTTAATGTTTTCGTCTCTTTAAAACTTTTTTTTGGTTCATGATTAACCTATAAAATGTATGAAATTTTCATCGGTAAGAGAAGAGAGGGGTTTTAATCCCAAAACCTTCACTCCCCCCTCCCTCAGTCCTCTTTGGATCCGTTGAAGCCCACACATATCTAGAGTTCACAAATTTTTGTACCACAAAAGTATGCAATAATTTTATCACAGCAAAAATTTCTTTCGTGTAAAATCTGGATACAAAAATTCATGATAGAATTTGCAGCCTTGAAATGTTTACAAAATACGTATCGAATTTTTAATCCCTAAAATTATGCAACAATTTAAATTTAAAAATATTGAGAAGGGGTTCGCCTTTCTTTCCTGACTTCGATAGAATTTGGATACAGATATTTATGATTAAGAGTTTTCTGTGATTTGCCATCTCCAAAATTGCTATCCCTAAAAGTATGCAAATATTGGAAAGGAAAAATATTTGGAACTTTCAATCCAATCTATCTCAAGCGATTTAAATTTATTTTCTAAGATATTTCTAATCTATTTCGGATATACAAAAATCCATGAGTAGGATTTATTTCCGAATGTTTATGAGATTTTCTTCTTGATCTGCTCAAGATATAGTATACTATACCAATAAACTAAATCTTCATAAATCTTTCCTACATAGGCGTTAATCATAACCTAAGCTTTTGCCACAAAAATATGCTAGTCCAATTTTATTTTGTCTTTTTTATTACAATATATTTTTTCTTAGAATTTTATTAGCTCTAACTGTTCTTTTCAATCTACTTACAAAAATTTTTCCACAAATGCATAAATAAAATGCATATTTTTTACATAGAAACTCTACCCCGAAAAGCTTCCATAATAGTATCTTGAAAAACAAGAACTAAAATTAGGTGTTATAAATTCTTGGAAATATTTATTTACTAAAAGCAGCACATACATATAATACACACAAACATATATATCTCTGTTGTGTGTATGTGTAATAAACACATCACAAAATTAATCAAGCAATGCCAGTATCTGTTTACACACATATAAGTACATGAAAAAAATGTACACAGAATATCGCAAAAAATATGGTAGAGTTGAGTAAAAAATATTTGCTGTAATTCACATTTTATCATTTCATATGCACACACACAGTAAAACGACGAGCCGCAACAACAACAAAAAGGAGTTGGAAAAAAAAAGAAGAGTAAACAGATTAATTTTACATTTTCACAGATACTCCGCATAGCGTAGTTTTTATTACCATGTATATTGGGTCTGTGTAAACATGTGCGCCTGCGCTCTAGTTTACTTACTCTCTCACACTCACTCATTCCGTTAACTCACGTCACTTAATCGCAGAGTTGACTCGACTCGTATATTTACTGCCATTTACAGATATGTAGGTACAAACATTCATCGTCGTCCGTATATCGTGAAATATAAAACGCGCTAGTTTTATTTCACATTATTTATGCCTGTGATTTGGCTTATCTTTTTTGTTTTATTTTACTTAAGTATTTAAACTTGCTGGCATAAATAGACTTAGGATAAATTGCAGATATTGTGTAGTAAAGCATTTAAAATCCAGAAACACGAAATCAGAATGTATTACAAAAAAAATGGTAAGGAATTAGCGAACAATTTTTTATTGCGGAAATTTTTAGTTTAGTATTTTTTTTTGTTTTTATTATTGACTACATGTTGTTTAATTAATTATTTCAATGAGTGGCAAGTGAAATACTCAAAAGTTGTTGTGTTAAAAATTTTTGCTCACATAATTCATTTTCTTATTGGAGGAAAATTAATTAGAACTATAACTCTTTAGTAAGTGAATTTTCTCATCGATCATAAATGTTTTTTGCAGGCGAGGTAAAGTGAGGAGAGCTTAGCTTGGTTGAATTGGTTTCTAGAACACTAACAAAAAAAAAAAATTAAATAAATATGTGAGTGACGGGTTGTTTAAATTGGTTGTATTGGTACCAAAAAAAAAAAGAAAAAGTAAAGTGAAAGTATTAGCAATAATGGGTTATTTTGATGTGCAAACATTGCTCCAATCGTATATTTTAAAGAGAGAAAGAGAGTGAAACAGCGCAAATATATTCTTTCTATTTACTAGTCATGTGACCGGTATTTTAGTTATAGTGACTGGTTAAAGTCCTCAATCTGTTACAATATAAAACAATTAGTAACGACTAGAGAACAGCACAAAATCAAGGCGACGCCATTAAACGATTGACAATTTTTAATTTAAATTAAGTACACAAAAATAACAAATGTGAAATCTATCGATTTTTCTGCTGAAAACTTCACAGTGTTTTAGAAATTTTAAAAAATTATGGCAGCAAAATTTATTCAACATACGAAACGAATGAAAGTATCGCCATTATGACACAAAGAAATAGAATGAAATTAAAAGTCACCACGATTGTGTTTTTTTTTTTTTGTCCTTCCATTAAGTCATATAGTCGCCTGAGTATTGATTTGGCGTATGTGTGTACGAATGCGTATACCTATACGCCAAATCAATTCTCAGTCAACGATATATCAATTGGCTTTTTTTTCATTCTTCCATAAATTTATGTATCAAACACTGTCGCTGTCGCCCCAATTGATTTTGATCTCTAAGATTGGAAAAATGATGGAGGAAAGTAGTTGAGGGCTTTTTTCTCTCACTTAATGATAATGAAAAGATCTGATTCATTAAATGAAATAAAAACGTAGTTGAAAGTTTTTTCCTCCCACCTGATTGAAACCAGTGAGCTCAAAAACTGATTTTCAAATGAAAGATAACCATTTTTCAGATATTTTTTCTTATTTGATAATACCCAAAGGTAAATTAAAGTTTGCCCGAATGAAGCACTTTAATTTCATTTAATTGAAACCAACTAATATGATTTCCCAAATGAAAAATGAACCTGATTGAGAGATATTTCCTTTCACTAATGGATAATGGATTGGCCAAATTAAAGAAGAGCGTTGCTAAGAAACTTTTCCTCTAGCTCAACAGAAACCAAAAAATATTGTTGTCCAAATGTGATTTATAGATTTTTCTTCTTGCTTGATTGAAACCAAAGAACATAGTTGTTCAAATCAAAAAACAGCTGGATTGAGAGATTATTGCTCTCACCATATGATAACCAACGAATGTGATTGGTCAAATTAAAAAAATGAATATGATTGGTCAAATGAAAAAAGGGAATGAAATATCTGACTCCCCAGCAGCATGATTGCAAATGTAAATTCGCACGCAAAGCATTTATGATGATATTTATTTTCATGATATATATTTTCATAATTCCAGATACTTTACGTGCTTGTTTTTATCACGAAATGGTCACGAAATGAGATCGTACGTAAATAAAGTAGCAACATGTTGCCAGATACATGCTGCTAATTGCGGATACAAGTAAATTTTTAATTTTGAAAGGAAAACGAAACAAACTGTTTGAAACCAAATGTCTTTCTATCTATTTTTCCTTATATTTTATGCGTTTGTTTTTTTTTTTTATTATTATTATGTTATTTTTTTTTATTTTTTGTAAGACCAAAGTGCACAATTGATATTTATTAGTAAAACAACAACAACAAATTGCGTGCATAAAATGTGCAATTATTTCTTAGTTCTTTTTTTAATTTTTGCATACTCTATGTATATGTATATGTATGTATGTATTTATGTATGCTAAAAACAGCACGCATGCTGCATACAATGTTGTTGCTTAGAATATGCTGTTCCGTGAGTGTAATGCATTTAATAGCTGTTGGTCTTTAAATATGGGAATGAAATTGGTTTACTTAGATTCATGAGCTCTGACTTTTTTTGTTTTTATTTCTTCATAATAAATTCAAAGTGCAATTTAAAAATCCACAGAGAAAAAAAAAAAAGAAATAGAAAAAAAAAATCATTTGAACACTAGCGACGACAATAGACAACAGCGACTACGACAATATGTCGCCTTCTAAGGAATTTCGTGCATATATAATTTTAGCTTTAACGCTAGGTGGCGCTGTATTTTTTTTCTTTTTTCTACTTATTTTTTTTTTATTTTGTACATGGGAGCAGTCACATCCAACTCCAACTAACTTCAAATCAGCCAGTGAATGGCTTTATGAAATTGTTGCTGATTTTAGTCTGCTTTTGGTTGTTGTTTTTGTATTTCCCCAGTTCATTTGTAGTCGTCTCATCTTCGTGGTGTGTTTTTCCTTTGAGGGATTTATAACTATAGCAGCTTATCTATGGGAATTATTTATACACATGCATATTATTTGTATGTGCATAGTTGCTATGCAACATGAATGAAATTGTCTATGTGTGATCCGTGTGTGCGTTTGTGTTTTATGAAAATAAAGCATTCATATTTGCAATTAATATGCAGATTTAACTTGTGACATTTGTTTTTCCTTGATTTGACATGCAGACATGGATTTTCTATTTTCAATTTATTTTTTTTTTTTTTATATTTTTTTTGGTTTCTCCGTTTTTTTTTTTGAATACGAGTATATGGAAATTGCATTTTAATCAAGTGGTACAGATTTTCATTTTAAATAGTGGCTTGCTGAAAGCTGAAAATTGAAATTGAAGGATACAATATTGAGTTAAATATTAAGTTGATTGTATTAATGATGCTACACTCAGAGAAATTTCTTGATAATTTCGCTATCAGATTGTTAAACAGAGTTGTTTAAGCCTCGATTTATTGGATTGATACACACTTTTATTAATATTTTGCTTATATTCATCACTTTAATAGACATATTCATTGTGTTCATAAACAGATTCATTATACTCATGAACACATTCATTATGCTCATAAATAGATTCATTATACTCATAAACGCATTAATTTTATTCATGAACAAATTAATTGTACTCATGAACATGTTCATTTTATTCATGAACACATTCATTTTATTAATGAACATATTTATGGTACTCATAAGCACATTCTTGGTACTCATGAGCACATTCATGGTACTCATGAGCACATTCATGGTACTCATGAGCACATTCATGGTACTCATGAGCACATTCATGGTACTCATGAGCACATTCATGGTACTCATGAGCACATTCACGGTACTCATGAGCACATTCATGGTACTCATGAGCACATTTATGGTACTCATGAGCACATTCATGGTACTCATGAGCACATTCATGGTACTCATGAGCACATTCATGGTATTCATGAGCACATTCATGGTACTCATGAGCACATTCATTGTGTTTGTGAGCATATCTGTTGTATTCATAGACATATTCACTGTATTCATGAAACATTAATTACACTCATGAACGCATTTATTATACTAATGAACACATTAATTGCGTTTATGAACACATTTGTTGTATTCATGAACACATCCATTTTATTCATGAACACATTCATGTTACTCAAGAACACATTCATTGTGTTTTTTAACACATTTGTTGTATTAATGGACACATTCATTGTATTCATGAAGCATTCATTCCACTCGTGAACGCATTTATTGTTATCATGAAAACATTCATTGTGTTAATGAACACATTTGTTGTATTTATGGCCACATTCATTGTATTCATGAATACATCTGTTATGTTCAAAGTCATATTTAATGTATTCATGAACGCATTCATTCAATTCATGAAAACATTCGTTATGTTCATAAACATAGAATATGCTCTGTGCATTCATGAACACATTCATTGTACTCATGAATATATTCATTGTACTCATAATCATATTAATTGTATTTATGAACGTATTTATTGTATTCATGAGCACATTCATTATATTCATGAACAAATTCATTCTATTCATGAAAGCAATCGTTACATTGATGAACCTATTTATTGTACTCATGAATGCATTTACTGTAGTCATGAACATATAGATTGTGTACAGGAACACTTTTATTGTATTCATGAACACAGTCATGGTATTCATGAACACAGTCATGGTATTCATGAACACAGTCATGGTATTCATGAACACATTAATTATATTCATGAACACATTCATTATACTCACAATCGCATTCATTGTATTTCTGTATTTTTGAATACACTTATTGGATTCACGATCTCATTCAATATGCTCTCAGACATTTTCATTGTATTCATGAATATATTTATTTTATTCATGTGGGCATTCGTTATAATTATGAACCCATTTATTGTGTTCTTAAGCATATTCATAATATTTATGAACACATTCGTAGTATTCATAAGCATATTCATAGTATTCATGAAAATATTCATTGTATTCCTTTAATCTAAGATAGGTACAATTTGTCTTAAACATTTTTCCTATACAGATTGAAATAAATTCCCAAACCAACACGGATTGAATTTCTAAATTCGTATAAGATTCCAATAAAATTATGCATAAATTTTCTGGCATGTCTTTGAAACCATAACTAGTGAAATTATAATTTACAGAAATTTGAATAATTACACTGAAATTGATACATTTTTCCCTTCTCCAACGTGCTACATTTTGATTCGATTGTCTAAATTCTCAACATTAATCTTTGCAGCTTTATAAAAAAGTAAAATCAAAACAATAGAGAAAAAAATGTACATAATCACCAAAGTTAATTTGCATAAAAATTTATAGCATAAATTACAAATCAATCAATCAGACAAAGAGACACACAGACAGACGGATAGTCAATCAAAAGAAATTTAAATATACATTTACAAAGCAAAAAAAGAAATATCATTTACGGTTCTCCATGCAAAGAAAGGAATTGTGTATTTACAGAGTCGTGAAATTAATAAAAAAAAAAATTGAAAAAAATAAAGTAAAAAGAATAATAATATTGAGTGTTGTTGTAATTTTTAGATGTGCACACTTTTATTTATGTTATGTAGCAACAGTTTGCAGTACATACATACAAACATTTGTTATAAATTAAGCTACAAAAACAGATGAAAAAATATAAAAAGGAATTGCTTCGAACGCAAAAACGCAAAAAATAATTTTTATGATCTACAATAAAACGCAACAGTAACAAGCAGCAACCAACAGCAAACCCCAAATCCAATCAAGCATGTGCTTGATAATTGTGCCATAAAGTCTCAGCAGTTTGTATTGTTGTATTGCAGTTTGTATGCCCTACCCCTACCTAACTCTTCTCCGGGATCAATTGTCGACTCTTCTCCTCTCATGGTATGGCATTGCATATGGTAGTATATGGCGCACATCAATGACTGTTGTCAATTATATTTGTCGTAGTTATTGCTATCGTTCTTCACGTTGTATCTGCTACATATGTCCGTATGTATGCAGCAACAATGTAGCAACAACTGTTGCACACATTTGCTCTGATGTTGTGTAGCAAAAATTGTATCAAATTAAAAGGTACTTGTGGCATGAACACTTATATGCATGCCTCCATCTATACATGTACGTATGTATGTATGTCTTCTCATATTTGCCTCACATATTTCAATTGACTTGACAATTTAATTGAGCTCTCTAGCTTCAAATTCTTGTGATTAACATAAAAATGTTTGCAGATTTGTTTTTATTTATGAAAATAAACATAATTACATGCATGGATAAACCAGTTTTGCAAAAGGGAGCTGCAGAAGGGGAGAGAAGAAAATTGTCTTAAGTGATTTTAATTGTTGGCGTTTTTTATTAGTTGTTGGTCTAGTCTTTGTTTGCCAATAAGTGATTTAAAAACACACACTCACATACAAAATCTTATAGATATTTGTGTATTAAGAGTCGTTGTCGAATATTCAAAAAAAAAGGCATGCATTAAATTGCAACCATTTAATTCTAAACGCTATATTATATAGCGGGTTATATCAGTACGATTTGATCTTTAGAAATATTGTTCAGAAATTATGTTTGACTTTTTATGGTATAGATTATGTAGAATACTATTGTTTTTTGTTTCAAAGAGAGTGAGAAAGGATACGTTAAAGTTGAGTGATTACTAGAGCTGCCAACTATCTCAAGCCTCAGACCCGCAGATTTTAGTCCTTGGCGCGTAATTTTTTCCTAGCCCTGAGCCCTGAACAGACCTGAGAGATTTTAGATTATTGAAAACGAGTAACGATTTCCTATGTATTTTTGTGCTCTGAATTCGAATTAGAATGCAAAACTTTCAATTAAATTACACTGTACGACAAATTCAGGACGGACAAAAGTGATTCGGATCAAAATATGCTTTTTGGATGGCGAAAGTGCTCCAGAAACCTATGGTTGACTCCGTTTTCAGCCGCAACGTCAATTTTTTTTATGCGGTCCAAACGTTTGACCATTTCAGACCATAATAAACCATAATATATTTTTTGTTATTTTTAAATCTGAAAACGTGTGCAGAACTTTATAGTAAAATCTTACGTAGAATGTATTTTTGGAAAGTGTTAACCCATTATCGTCATCCCTTATAGGGATTTTTTTTCTTAATTGTCTTTTTACCCCATTAATTAGGTCCACAAAGGGTTAATACATTCTAGAAAAATCTTGTTCATAAAATTTTACTATAGGCTACTAAGCACTAGAAACGTGTATTTTCAGTTTTAAAATTACCACGAGCAAAAAAAAAAAACAATTGAAATGCGAAATAAATAAAATATAAGAAAAACTCAACACAAAAAATTTTACAATATTTTAAAAATATTTTAATTTTTCAGTTCGCTTTCATGTTTTTAGCTCGTGGTAATGTTAACACCAAGTTTACACATTTTTGACAACTAGTAATCCGTAGTAAAATTTGATGAGTAAAACTTTTCTAAAACATATTAACTTTCTGCGGACTTTCGTAATGGTCAAAAAGGACAAAAAGGACCCATAAGCGATGAATATAATGGGTTAATACATTCAAAAAATATATTCTACGAATGATTTTACCATAAGGTTCTCAACACGTAAACTTTCTCAGATGATACAATAACCAAGATATTTTATGTTTTATTATACCAACATGTTTAGAAACTGGGTAAATTTAGAACCACTTAAAAAAAAAATTTTAACGTTAAAGCGCAAAACAAAGTTAATCATCGTACTTTGGGCCACTTCCTGTATCCAACAAGCAAACTCTGATCCCGATGACATTTTTCATGTCGCATAGTGTTATTAGTTTATGATCAGATCCCCAGAATCATTAGAAATTCATAAAATTCTCAACTCAAACATTTTTTCAAAAATTTCAAAAAAATAAAATCCTTTCAAATAAATTTTAAAATAAGTGTTCGTAGCCCAAAAAATGACTATGCGAATCCGAAAATTCTTGGTTAAACCCTAAGAGTTGGCAGCCCTAGTGATTACATATTCCACTTTGCATAGATATCTCCCCCCATATGAGTCATTATGCGCTGAGAGGGAATATCACATAGGCTGCTCTCGATATTTTTTATATTGTTGATTGGTTTTCACTCAATTTTGTGCTCATACAAAGTAAGAAGTTTTTAATATCCATAGTGGATATTGAAATTATTTTGAATCAAACAATCTGAATTTTGGAATTTATTCAAAAATTTATTAAACATATTTGATCGGAAGAGAGAAAGCTAAATGAAAATGAGTATTTCTTTGCACCACGTTAAAATTGGAATTTTTCACATTTTATTCTTGCATTTCATTTTCTAACCCATTCAGTTTATTAGTCTGGGGTTTTATACTACAAAGAGCAGAGAGTAATATAATAACACTCATTAAAACTTGTACTCAGAGAGGAAGACAAACTTGTGTGATTCTATATCTGCTACTTTGTGAGAGAATATTCCACGTTATGCTCTCAATTATTAGTGGCCTTCAATTCATTTCTGTTAACAAATAAAATAAAAAGGACTCGAGAATTTATTCCAGAATTTTATAATAAAAAAAAAATATTTGAAAACAAAAATCTCTACATACTTCACTGATTCAATAGCAAATTCAATATCATTTACATTAGCCTCAAAAAAAAAAAAACAAAAAAAAAAATAATAATAATAAAAAAATGAAATTTTGAACTAGTTTTACAACTCCAGGTACCATTTAATTTAATTTTTATTTTTAACCCAAAGTATTTTTCTTTACCCTTTCAGTCTTATAGCAAAGATTAATGTCACTTTAATGTTATTTAGCATGTTATTTTAATGACGTTTTTATTATGCGCTGACTGGCGCTCATTCTCATTCATTTAGTATTATCTGTCTCTATAAGCATTTACCTTCTTTTTAATTTCATCTTCAACATCATTTTGCTAGCGGCGGTTTTCTTTTATTTTTATTGCTACTATTTCTTCACAATTGTTTCAACTATTTTTTTTTTTTTTTTTTTTTGTTTTCTATAGTTTACCTACTACTGCTACTGACTACTGCTGACCGCAATTTGTTAAATTTTTTTTCTTTTTTCTTATAATTTTATAACTATCATCAGCTCTTACTATATATGAGTGCGGTTTGTGTAGAAAAAAACTAAAAGCTTCCTCAATTCATTCATTTCTTTAGATGTTCTAAGTAATATGTGTAGCTAAAATGAATCTTTTCAATCTTCTACAAAAATTTTTTTTCAAATTATCATGTGAGTAAATTAAAAATTTGATTTATTATTTTTGGATCGTTTTTTTTTTTCTTCTTCTTTTAAAGAAATCATTGTCTCTAATTGTTAGTATGTGGTTGGTGTAAGCTTCCTCGTGTATCTACTTATGTGTGTCTATGTTTGCTTGCCACAAATTGCAGCGCCAGCAGCTGTTGTTCAACGGTTTTTTTGGTTTATTTTTAGAAAGTTATTGAGCAAGTATTGTTCGATTTTTTTTTGTTTTTTTTTTTTTTTCATTTGTATAAATTTTTTTTTATATTTTTTTATAAATCAAAACGTCGAGCTGGAAAGAAATATTCATTTTTCATTAATTTGTAACATAATAAATTAATAAGTATTATGTTTTTTTATAACTTTAATTAAAATCGAAATTTGAATAAATATGATACGCAGATATAATCCATCTTCAATCGAAAGTTATTAATTTCATGTGTGACGAAACGCTGATTTTTCTAATATGATTTCTTCACAGTATAGCTTTTTATAATGAGTCAGTCAGTCAGTCCGAAGAGAGTATTTTCGTTGCCTGAGTATTGATTTGGCGTAGAGGCTTAGGAATACTTATACACATACGCCAAATCAATTCTCAAGCGACGATTTGTTTCCGCTCTCAGTATTTTAATTAATACAAAACATTAATTTTAAAAGAATATAAACTTGCTTTGATAGAACTAGAGATGGGAGCGTGACGTGAATTTAACGTGACACGCGTGAAAGTGATATAATTTCGACATGCATTAGCGTGAGCATGAGTGGGCATGATTTAATTTCCATAATTCTCACGTGAAGAACATGCGAGAGCGTAAAATAACGTACGTAAACATGCATGAACGTTTTTGTGAAAAATGTCAGCGTGCGTAAACATGTGTGAGTAATATTTTCAAAGTCATGATCATGCGTGAGCGTGATTCAGAAAGTACACATGCGCCCATCCCTAGATAGCACACATAGAGGCAAAACTTTGAGTGCAGTGAGAATAAAATTCTCTCAACTTGAATAGTGAGCATGATAACATAGTGCAACCAAAATTTATACGCGAGATTTTCCAACGGTTTTGTAGTAACTTAGGGCCGCTGATTATGGCTGCGTATTCAGTTGTAGAAGCCATCATATCCAGTTTTCCCACAATATGGGCCTGAAGCTGGAAAAATGGGGTCTTCAGGGGTTATTAAAAAATTTCTTTATTTCAACAGATACGAATTTGATGTCTGAAGCAAAGTTGTTAAGCACAAAGAGATAAAAAATTTTTGTGTAAATGCTTTTCGTCAATATCCTACCCTTCCTTTTGAAAATGGGGGTTTAAACCCCCTTTTTCGATAAATAGCCGATAAAACAAAACCCGTTGAGAAAACTATAATACTGTTTATGGAAAAACTTTTCCTTGATAAAAATTATAGGGGGTCTTAGAACATTAGAATGGCCTACGAGGTACATATTTTCCAGAATAATGCAAAAACCGAATTTTTTGCATTAGAATCGAGCCACTCACACTACGTAAGTAAACTATGGAACCGTTTGTTGTTGTAATTACATTAGGCTTCTATGTGGAGCCAACAAAAATTTAAAAAAAAATTATTTAATTGATTTTAAAAAAAAAATTTTTGAGCCGTGGTTCAATCCAATGTGGAGCCAACAACATTTTTTTTTTTAAGTCAATTAAATTTTTTTTTTTAATTACAACAACAAGCGATTCCATTCTTTACTTATGTAGTGTTTTGGTTTTTTCATTATTCTGGAAAAAGTGTACCTCATAGGTTATTCCGATGTTCTGGAACCCCCTATTATTTTTAACAGGAAAAATTTTCTCCAAAGGCAGTATTATAGTTTTCTCAAAGGTTTTTGCTTTATCGGCTATTTATCGAAAAAGGGGGTTTAAACTCCCATTTTCAAGAGGAAGAGTAGGAGATGGAGGAAAAACGTGCGCACAAAAATTGTTTATCTCTTTGTGCTTAACAACTTTGCTTCAGACATCAAATTCGTATCTGTTGAAATAAAGGAATTTTTTAATAGCCCCTGAAGACCCAATTTTTCTAACTTTAGGCTCAAAAACTGAGTACGCAGTCATGATCAGTGACCCTAAATTTCTATAAAACCGTTGGAGAATCTCGCGCATAAGACAAAACTTGAATTTTTGTTGCACTGTATTTTCAAACCTTTTCATTCTCAGAGAGTTAAATGAGCTTAAATTGCTCTCTATAGCAACCAATAACCAACTCTTTAGATATGAATTGATTATTTTTAGTTTACCTTCGATTTTCTTGAATAATTACTGACTAATACATTCCTTCATTTCTCTCTTTCTTTTTATTATTGTTTTTCTTCAATTATTTTGAACTTGTTGCTAATTAATTAATTTATTTATCTTTAATTTACTACTAAACAAAAACTACTTTAAAAAAAAATTTCCTAATTTGTTTTTTTGGTTCATGGTTTCATGGTAAAACTGAAGTAAACAAATTTTATTAAAAAGATAAACAAAAAAAATACAAACAGAAATTCATTCATATTTCAAGTTCAAAAGTTTAAAAACCTAGTCGGCTCTTCTTTCTCTCTTCATACAAGATCGCACTTGAGTTTTATAATTTTTGTTTTTTTTTTTGGTAAATATTTTTGTTTACCTGTTTACTAACTGTATTTGCAATTTCTGTTGATTTTAGTAGTCTGCAAAATGTGCGTTTTTTCTTATTAGTATTTATATTTATAGTTTGTTTATTATTAATTTATTTTTACTTATTTTCAAAAAAAAAAAAAAAGAAACTACGCGCGGTTTTTTCTTGAATTTATTTTACTTTTTTTTGCTTAGATTTAAAGAAAAATTTTATGTATTTTCTGACACTTTCAAGTTCTCAGTTTTTACATGATGTCAGGGTTTCTTCAAAATCTCTTATTTAACTCTTCGCTTATTATTGAAAAATTTTTTTTCTGATTGTGAATATAAAAATAAATATGTACTTAGTTTTTGTGGTATATTTATTTATTTTAAGCTAATTTTTTTTATAGGAAGTACTTAAAATTAATTGTACTTTTTTGATTGTTTTATTGTTTGAGAACATTGAGAATGATCTACGTAAGTCAATGAGTCATTCCGAAAACTTAACCTACACCTAAAATCTGAAATAGAATTTTAAATTAGCGAACAATTTTTATAATGTACCTATAATTCAAATTTTTCGTTTTCTTTGCTTTTCCCAAATTTTACTATTAGTTTTTTTCATTATTTTTCATTTTATGCCAAAAGCTTTACCGCTTTAACCACTTTTTTATAGCCCATTAAAATTATTATTAGCCAACATGTGCATTCGCATCCGTATGCGCATCTGCATGCGCACATCACACCCATAGAAGTGTATCAACATCAAAAAGATGATGAGTCCAAAGATTATGTCCTAATGTGAGGAGTTAAAAAAACTGTAGGTGGTGGTTGAAGGTGGCGTTTGTTAGTTATATAAGAAGTTATACGTTAATAGTTAAATGCTAATAAAAATATTAATACGAAAGTGAAACACTTCAAAAACTCATATAAAAAACTAATGCAATAATTTTTGCAATGATGATGACATGATGAAAGCGGTTGACCGACCTTATAGCAAAAATTTAACTTTTGTCATGAAATTTCAATTATTATAATTACATAATTCTCATAGAAACTAAAACAAAAGTTTTAAACTACAAATTTATTGCAAAATTAGTGATGAGGTTGAATTTTCAATAATATTTTTCCAAGTATTGTAGAATTTCTGAAAATTTCAAATAGCTAAAAACTAACTTTCAACATAATGCTGAATTGAAAACACTTTCACGCACTCACTCATACAATACACACAATAAAACTGAAAATCAATAATCAATTCACAGAATATCTACAAATAAAATGTAAATGAATTCATCATAAATGCAATTCACATAGGCATGTAAAGAATGACAAGCTATTGGAGGCGGAAAAAGCAAGGGAGAGCAAAAAAAAAAAAAACTACAAAAATTTGTAAAACCAATAATAACAGCAACAATAAAAACAATTAGTTCAACATTGCAGAATTTACAATTGATTTGAAAACTAACAGATGCAAAACAATAGATACAAATATACATAAAAACAATAACAATTATTTGTAATTTAAGTAGAGTAGAATAAAAAAGAATAAATAAAAATAAATAAAGCGAATAAAAGCAGAACACAAAAATAAACAAATAAATAAATAAAAAACAACAAACCCCACAAAAAAAGAAAACAAAAAAACTAATCGAAAGCTTAACTTTGCCGGTTGACTGAGTAAAATGTATGCTGGGTTGAGAGAGAGAGAGAGGGCAGAAAAAAACATCAACAAATCATCAAAAACAGAGCAAAAAGTAAATAGAGAAAATATGAGTGTATGAGAGAAAGAGAGAGAGAGAAGTTTGCAAAAAAGTATTGCCAGTGCAAAAAAAAAAAAAAAATAATTAAGGGCGCGCGCCCGCTCAGTTTGATGATGACGTGCCGCTTAGCTTAATGTGAAAACGTAGCAATAGCTTTAGTGGTTGTTGATGATGTTGTCGGCGTTCATAATGTTACTGCTGCTGATGACGATGATGATGTTGGTGCTGGTTGCGGTTGATTGATTTTTTCTGCTATTTCTGTTGTTCTTATTATTGCTTTTTGTTTAACTTTTGTTTTTGTTTCAAGTTTTGCGTTGGAGTTTTTTTTTTTTTTTTTTTTTTTTTTGTATTTTTGGTTTTCCATTTATTTAATGAGTATATATATATGTATGTAAAATGAATTCGAAACGAAATGTGAGACTGCTGTAGAGGAGAGGGAAACAAACACGGGATACGATGCGTTTTCATTCAATGAGGTTTCAAATGACTGACTATTGTGGTAGCGATAGTGGTGGTGGCGGGACAATGCCGACAAAAGTAATAGTGCTAGTGATGGTGGTCACATTCAATTAGAAAAATTGAAAAACAAATTAATATTTTCTATAAAAACAAAAAAATTAATGACAAAATGCAACGCAATATTAATGCAGCAATTGCAAAATATAAGCGATTGAGTGAAAAAAGCTTAACTATGCCAAACCAATGACCACAATTCATACCCTCCTGGAAGTAGAGTAGATATAGAAAATAAAACTACAAAAGTGCAATAAAAATTCTTTTACACATATAAATTAAAAATTTGGAAAATTGAAAGCATCTGTTTTCCAATCGAGAAAAAAAAAAACGAACGCAGTATTTCATTTCACTAATGTTTGCCCTAAAAAAAATCTGAACTGGAAACTATACGAGTAGAGCAAAGCGATTGAATGAGTAAGAGAGTGAGAGTCTTTACTCTGCACTAACACACGAACGACCACGAGACCCAGTGGTACAATTTTTATAACATATGGCATTTTTTGAGCGGTGTTCGGCTTCGCTTTTTTCCTTCCTTTTTTTCAATTTCTATTACTTTCTTGTTTATCTCCAACGCCATAAATTAATTGAAATCGAAAACGTATGAAAATTGAACGATTGAACAAAAATTGTGCAGCATTCGGAAATTTATGATAATCTTGCACATACACAGAAACATAGTTGAAATTTAAGCGCGAGTGAGCGTGCTATTGACATGTGGTTAGTTGGTTAGTTGAATTCGTATTTTTTTTTTTTTTTTTTTTTTTGCCGCTACTACTGCTGCTTGCTTTTGCTGTGGTGGTCTGGTATTAAATTTTTGCATCGAAGACAAACACAACAAAGTAAATGATGATGATGGTGATGAGGAGAAGTAGGTGGAGCTGTTGTGCTAGTATATTATGATATGGCTGGCGTCTGGGAAGGGGGTGGCATGGGTACGCAGACATTCAGTTTTCGCTCTCCGTTTGTCGCTTGTCTATTTCTGTATACTGTGTGCTATGCAGTGTAGTTAATCTGATGATGTCAATGTGTCACTGGGTTAATGCTGCTAAAATGTTAAATAAAGTGAATATTGATTTTGACAGAAATAGAAAATTTCCGTATTTAAATAATAAAAAAAAATCAAAGTGAGAAGAGAGAGGGGGTAAAATTCAATTGCAGCAAAGAAATCTGTTTAAATTAAATTACATTTTCAAATTCCTAGAGCCAAAAGCGAACTGCTTGGAGTTGAACGTTTCATCTTGAATGATTTCACTGGTTTTAGTTATACGCACATCGACTAGAGTATGGATTTCATCAAATAAATTGAGCTTTAGTTTAGCACACACCTCGATTCAAGAAAGTTTTGTTCACATCCTCTTTCCTTAATTTAAAAAAATTGTAAATCTTTTTATATAAAAAAATGAGCAGTTCGTTTGACGGCGATAAAATCAGAAACTAATCATCCAATTAAGCTGAAACTTTCACAATGTATTTGTTATGTGGCTGAAAGTGCAATACAATATTTATAATGTGGATTGGAGAAGTGGGCGTGGTACCTCCCATACAAACCTGAATTTTCATCTCAGGAACTGTTTGTAGTACGGTGCTAAGATTTGTTACGGTATTCTGTGGGACAAATTAGGGTGAGCTGGGTGATTGAGAAAAGTGGGCGTGGTACCTCCCATACAAATCATGTTCTTATTTAAGATTATCTCTGGAATCATACATAATAAAGTACTGAAATTTCGGACAGCGACATTGTTTGACAATGCTATACTACAGAAAAGATTTAAGTGGGATTGGAAAGGGGGGTGTGGCACCTCCCGTATGTCCTTAATATTCATTAAGATTATTTATCAATACCGTGGTTATAGTGGAGTGTGGGTTCTTAATGTCAAGTGGGCGTGGCACCTCCCATACAACCGGAATTTTAATGACGAGGTATCTCAGAAACTATTTGGAATTATTCTTGTAATATTTGCTGCACTAGTTACTGTCTTTTGCCAATGAAAGAATGAGTAAGACATACAAAATTTAATGATTCAATCATGTTGTCTTTATTTATCATTATTTCTAAAAATAGACCGTATAAAATTTTGAAATTATATTAATGAAAACTAAAAACTTTGTTACTGTTTATTGGAGTTTCCATTAGCCCTGTCTGGCAGGGAAAGTATGTTATCACATCATGTGACGAGTGCAGAAGGTGCTTTTTTTAGTTTTTAATACTAATTTACTACTTTTTTTTACCATTTTTTTCACTATCTTTTTTTACTGATTCAAGGTGATTTTTTATAATAAAATTACGCATTACCCAAACTTACCCAGCTGACCGCACAACGAAGCTCAGCTAGTATTATTTGAAATAGAGACTCTTTAGTTGTAAAAAACTTTAAAACACATCAACTTGAAAGTAAAGTTCAATATTTTAATGTTTTGTGTTTCTACTTCAATAAGATGGCTTAGCTGTTTTCACTGGGTTCAAAACGGGTACCCTTTTATTTCAGTTACGACTCTCTCAAATATAAATTGAGTTTGTAGGTATACAGGGTGACAATCGTAAAGTGACGCACACATTTCAGCAGTTATTTTCAAAAGGACGTACTTCCATTAAGTACAATTAAGTGTTAACATTGCTGAATATATAAGCATTCATTTGAACCCCACCTCATTCAATATAACCTCCTTTAGCCTGCACACATGCCTTCAATCGATCCGGAAATCGTAGGACTGTTCGCCGCAGGACTTCCTGATCAATTTCAGTCCAGGCTTTCTCTAATGAATTTGTCAGCGACTCCAGACTGTGGTGTTGAGATGCACAAGCCTTACTCTCTAAAATACTCCAAATAGAGTAGTCCATTGGATTCAAGTCTGGGAAGTATGGTGGCCATTCTTGAGATGTTATGAATCCAGAAAAATTGTCTTTTATCCATGTTTGCGTTAATTTTGCCATGTGGGAAGGTGCAGAATCTTGCTGGAAAGTCCAGTTTTCATTTCCAAATGTATCTTGGGCCCAGGGAAGAACATGTTCATTTAAAATGCTCCGATAAACAACCTGGTCAATTTTAACACCCTCTTCAACGAATATTAGAGGGGTTCTGGCATTAGCGGAAACTCCAGCCCATACCATAACGGAAGCTGGCTTTTGAACTCGGCCAACAGTCCTATTTTGTTGCGATGATGATGTTAGCCACATTCGGTCATTTTGCGCATTGAAATGTTGTTCAACCGTGAAAATTTTTTCATATGTAAACAAGATATTTTCAACATTTTTTAACACGGAGGAGCGTAGCAACGCCTTGCATCTTTGCAGTCGCAAATCTTTCTTTTTTTGTGTCAGATCTTGAGCTTTTCGGAGCTGTACAGCTTTTCGGAGCTGTACAGCTTAAGATTAAGCTTTGATTTTGCAATGATTCGCACTGTTTCACGGTTTACTCCCACTTCCTTAGCGATTTTTCTCATTGAGCGCCTTGGATTTCGCTTGATTCGTTTACGAATTTTTTCTGTTAAACCAGTAGTGGCAACTGTTGAAAATTTTCCCCGGTCTCTATCTCCAAAACCCCCAGTTTCATTATATCGAATAATAGCTCGGTCTACCGTACGACTTGACAAATTTAAAGCCTTTGCAATTTGACGGCTACTATAATTTGCCAAATGAAATTTCAAGATTTCACGTCGAATATTTTCCTTGTCCATTTTTATGGAAATTTCAAAATGTAGTAACAAAAATTCAAATGAAATTGAAAGCAAAGCCAATGAATGAATGAATTTGCTTTTTAAATTAAAGTAACGGTAAATGGCAAAGCTTGCTGCAGAGTATTAAACTTGCGTCACTTTACAATTGTCACCCTGTATATTAGGGCGTACCAATTTTTTTTTATTTTTTTATTTTTGAAAAGTACTCTGACAGAAAAATTCTATATAAGAAAGTATGGCAAAGGAATGGATCCTACCCCCCGTAAAATTCGAAGATGTTTCAGTACTACGTACTGTAGTTGTTTGAATAAAAATCGATAGTTACGTTTAATATTACTTTAACTTCTACGAATTTTACGGGGGCGTAGGCTCCATTTTGTTTGTCATACTTTCTTCAGCAAAGTTGATCAGAATAGAATATGGAACTCTTCTGTCGAAGTACTTTTCAAAAAAAAAAAATTCATCCATACAAATTGGTACACCCTAGTATATATAGTGAGTGGACGCCTTGAATTTAGTTGTTTAAAAAAAGCTAAATCATATCTTCCTCTAAAAATCTTAATATTATTTAACGATACCTCAAAATAAATCAAGTTGCGTGGTTCTAATCAATCTGGCATATACATCAACTTGATAAAGAAAAAGTCACAATTTCTAGTAAATGAATAGTTTAACTAATTTTGGCCCTTCTCTTTTCGTCTCTGAAAAAAAAAAAAAAAAAAAAAAAATCCTTTCTGATCGATTACTCTCTGGCTGTTTGAAGGCACCAACTAGGGAAACAGCTGAAATTTCTTTCAAAAAGATTGGGTTTTATGGCTTTTTGGTGCACCACTCTCACATACAACTCCCTCTTTTCCTTTCTCATCCCCTTCATTACTTTCTGAATTTATTTCTGAAGTTTTCTCACATTTATAATTGTATTCTTTTTTATATGTTTTTATAATAAATAAAATACTCTTTATTATTTTGAGCATTTCGCAATTGTTTTATGTAGTTTAGTAAAAGTACTTCAGTTAATCTTTTACAATGTCATTTTACTACACTCTCATGCTACATTTAATTCGTTCTATCCGTTTGCTCTCTTTCTTTCCATTTTGTGATTTTGCTCCTTTATTTTTTACTCCTTTGCTAAACACACACACATACACACACACATAGCGCAGCTAATAACAATAAAAATAATAATAACAATAATAATTTTAATGAGTTCTAAAATGTGAGTGTTTGCAAAAGAAATTTCCACAATTTTGAGTTTGCAACCGCTTTTAAAAATATTTGCATTAAAGAAGAATTCTTTTCTAACTTTTTCTCTCTCTCTCTTTCTCTCTCTCTCTCTCTCTCTCTCACACACCCACACACTTTCACTCCTTGGTTCATAAGTTCGTACACACTCACTTATTTTTCCTCCTTCACACTCACTTACTGAGAGAGCGGGTATGAGCTCTTATTTATGAGTATGTGTGTGTATATATGTATTTGCATTTAGAAAATTTGGGTTAAGTGCTTTCGCGGTTTATTGAGCAAATTGGCGAAGGTGTTTACTGCTTGAGGGATTTTGTGGTATAGATGTTGGTTGGTTGGTTATTTTGGTTACTAGCTGCTGGCGGATGGATGCTATATGGTAGATGGATTGATGGTGTTGATGTAGTAGTAGCTGCCTGCTGTTACTGCTGAAGATGATGGTTACGCTGTTAAACCCTTATGAAATTAGCATTTATTTATGTGGATGAATGCGTTTTATGAGCGAGCGTTTTCTTGAGTGTAGAAAATTTTAAGCGCAAAAAAGAGCTTAAGCTAATTTTTCTTTGCTAGCTTTTTATATATTTAATGAGTTTCGTGAATTCTCTTATATTATTTAATTTTTGTTTTATAGATTTTGAATTAATTTTAATTAGCAAAGATAATTGAAAATTAAGTGAAACGTTTTTGGATTATTAATCTTTATTAGAGGATTTTTGGTTGTTGGAACGAAGAAATTAATAGAAAAAGTAAGTAACAAGAAGCTGTCTGCTTTGTACTATTTTTAGGAAATTTTTTATTATTTATAAATATTTATATTAAATTTGTTATACAAGTTCTTTCATTTAGTCAAATTCCTGTTTTAGTTTAGCTTTGTTTCTGAATGCTTTTTTTACCAGAAAATATTTTTGTAAAATCATTTTATCTACTACAAACATGAGTTCATCAAAATTAACTAAACGAGCAGAATAGAAGGATAAATGAATTTAACCTCAAAAGCCAGAGACTTACAGCTATTGCTGATATTGAAAAATGAATGAATTTTCTAATATTTCTTTCAGATTTATGCACACAAAATACAATAAAGTTTACTTTTAACTATTTAAACATGCATGAAGAATATTAAAAGAAAAAAAAATATGTATTCTTAAGATAAAATAACATTTACAATTGACAGCTTCCAGTTAAAGTTTAAGATAAAAATTGCACTACGTATGCAAATATATTAAAATATTGAAATTGCGCACCTCACACTCATGCTCTGCTGCACATAAAGACTATGAATAATATTTAATGGAATTTATATCAAAAACACACCCATTTTTATGGCTCAAAGCATTAAATAAAAAAAAATTCTTTCTTCTGTTCATGCATGTTGCCTATTCACGCATTATTTACTAGCAAGCACAGCAAATCCTGTTGCTATAACCTCTCCCTCTAAAAACATTAAACTTCATTGTTTGATTTTTTTTTATTTTCAAAAAATATTCTCAAATATCTTGCTGTGTTGCAACACACTGTATTTTGCTACACCAACAATAACAAAAGCTTAAGCTCTATTTTGCTATTGAGAATCAACCGGAAGAGCACACCGCCTGTCTCGGTGATAAGCGCAACAGACTAAGAGAGAGAGAGAGAGTCACATACAAAGAGATTGATGGTAATCAATGAAGCATACTACCGGTACAAAAAAAACATCCCATTCGTCGATATTATTTGTTTGCAAGTTTTGTTGTTGTTGTTGGTGCTGTTTTGGGCTACTTTTGTAATAACTTAGATCTTGCATGTTGCATATTCAAGTACATATCTACAGGTTCATATGCTGGCGAGAGTAATGCATTAGAACCATTGGAATTCCGCTTTTGTTTATATGCTAAATTCAACAAATTTCTCTTGGTTTCTATTGAACCGTGAACCTTGAAATTTAGAACGGTATTTAAAAAAAATCTCGTTGTTTCTAAAATTTGAAACTGCTAATATTTGTGTCTTCATAAATGTCTGCATTATTTTGAGGTTTTCGAGGATTTCTGCGTAGTTTTTTTTTTACATAAAATTTCAATTCAATACCTTTTTACATAATTATCTATAAAAACTTTCAGCATTTCTATTACCATTTATCCAAAATGCAATATAGAAATTGCAGAGTTCATAGTTCATTTTTGGAATTTTGTCCATTAAATACCGAAAAATTATCTAAATAAATAAACTGGGTATTGTCCCTTTCCAGAATTTTGTCCATTTTTGAAATTAACAGCCCTATCACTAATTCCGACGGAGCTCCTATCGTAGCTACGAATGAATAATTCATATTCTTAATTCCATTTGTGGCTACGAAATTTCGAAATTCGGAAAATTGGCATCACTAATTCCGAATGAAACGGAACTTTGACAATTTTTCGTAATGATTTTGTACCAATGCTGAAGTGTGTCGGGAGCAGACGAAAAATAAAGATAAACAAGAACAAAAAAATCATTTAGTAATTATTTTTGGATAGTTTATATTTTATGGTGAAATATAATAATTCCACTACTGCCGAACTACGTGCGTGCCATTAACGCACATTACGACAACAAGAAATCGCATTCTTCCTCAGAAATCTATTTTGGCCTCCCTTTTTCCGCCATTAGTCATATTCCACTTTATCCACTTTGCACAAAGTTTTGTTTCCAAAATATTCGAGCTCCGTTTCATTGCTTTCGAAATCGTTGATTGTACCATTTCAACCCTCCAACAGAAATCGCAAAACACCCACAACATGTCCCAAAGCTGTAACTCCCTACTTTTGATGTGTTCCAAGTTCATCCTCCTCTATATTCGGTTGTCCATATTAAAAGGATTGCAAGCATAAACCTTAACAATTGGCGTTCCATTTTTAAGCATCTGCTTTGACACTCCGTCTCTTTTTCTACAAAAAAAATACCGCTGCTGCCATTTTTTTCTTTTTCACTGTTGATGCGAAACAGCTCATGTCGTCATTCGAACTTTTTTCTGATAGTTGATAATGAATTCGTCGGAATTAGGAATACCATTTCTTTCATATGCGTGACAGTAATTTAATTCTCAATGGGAGTTCCGTCAGAATTAATAAAAGGGGTTGCTAAACTATTCCGAATTTTGTCTATTTATTTCTGAAAAACCATGTAACTCCCAAACAAACCAGATGAATTCGTTTCTAATTCGAAATGAACTCGTTGTGATGGCAAAATGTTTCGAAAACGAATATCAGCTGCGTTTATTTATTCGCGACTTGCTTCTGGTTATGTAAAAGTAGCAGCGATAATGGTATGGGGAAACAACAACAAAGCGGCAGGGATAACACCTATAATTATAGCTGTTATGTATACTTAACTACATCAAATTCTATTGTGACCTGCTAATAGAGAAACACGATGTATGACAATTTGACAAAAAACAGAAAAGGAAAATATTTGAAATGTCTGGCTGTGAAAATAAATTAAAATCATCGTTAAATATTCTTATAAAGAGTAAAAACTAAAAACTATACCCGCAATTGACCGAAATGACTGGGATCCATTAACATGTTTCAGCTCTAGCTGCTGAACAGTTTCATTGTGAATAACATTATAACAAAAACGAGACTTAACAACTTGGTCTTTTTATTCGCACATGTTAAACTGACTGGCGAATAAAACACAGCTATCATTAACGATACATTGACGAGTCCGTTTTCTTGGGGAATTGCTTCTTCGTTAACGAATACAATTTTGATTTAATTTATGAATTCATCCCGAACTCGGAAATTCCTACGCTAACGAGCATCATTAGCGAATCGTTCCCGAAACTTTTTTTTTCTCTTTTTAACGAACTTATCTCGAATACCAAAAGTTATTTAATTGAATATTCTCACCAAACAAATTTTTGTCGGATAAATTTTTATTTTGAATTCTTGATTCTTTTCTATTATTTTTTTTTTTTTTTTGTTATAACGAATTGTGAAATAGCGAAAATTCGTTCATTTTTCATACTCGTTGAGAAGTTACTAAAACGAACTCGTTTCGAATGCCATAGCGAAGACTCGTTACTGGGTTAATTTTCGAATTCGTTCTGAATGCTAAAATGATGGTATTCATTTCTATGGTTAGTTGGGCCTTTTCTACTTTTTCTGCTTTACTAAAGCGCTATAGCGAAGGCTCGTTAACTGGTTCATTTTCGAATTCGTTTCGAATGCTCAAATGATAATATTCATTTCTATGGTTTGTTGAATCAGTATTGAGTTATCGAATTTTACCTATTTACAGAATTTTATAGATTTTTTGAAATTTATACTATTTAGAATTTTATACATTTATTAATGAAAAATCATGTCATTCCATATAGTGGTGTCGCATTATTGAGCTTTATCTATTTTTGGATTATTGTTTATTTTATTTTTTTAAATTTCGACCATTTTGAAATTTTGACTATTTTCGATTCCTTGTTTGTTTACTGCTGAATTATTATAAAAATCAATCTCTGGCCATAAAAATGCCCATTAATTGAATTTCGTCCATTTTTGGAATTTTGTCCATTACTTAATTTTAATTATTTTTGAAACTTTTCTGAGCCAAGAATGGAAATAGGTTGAGATTTATCAATTTTTGTTTTATTATTATTATTTTGATGAAATTTTAACAAATTTTGGGACTCGGAAAATATTTGAAGTTTTTTGCAATGTGAGAATTTTGACTATATTCGAGATCTTAATTATTTTTTTTTTTGGATTTTGTCAATTTCTCATTGAATTGATATTGAATTTTATCCGCTTTGAAAATTTTGTCCATTTCAAGAATTTTTCCCATCTATAGAATTTTGTCCATTTTGATCCAACCTAGCTGTTGAATTTTATCCATTTTGAATTTTTGAGTTTATAGAATTTTATTGAAGTATTGAGACTTTCTTCTCACATTGCAAAAAACTTCAAATATTTTCCGAGTCCCAAAATTTTTTGACTATATTCGAGATCTTAATTATTTTTTTCGGATTTTGCTCATTTCTCATTGAATTGATATTGAATTTTATCTGCTTTGACAATTTTGTCCATTTCAAGAATTTTTTCCATCTATAGAATTTTGTCCATTTTGATCCAACTTAGCTGTTGAATTTTATCCATTTTGAATTTTTGAGTTTATAGAATTTTATTACAGTATTGAGACTTTCTTCTCACATTGCAAAAAACTTCAAATATTTTCCGAGTCCCAAAATTTTTTGACTATATTCGAGATCTTAATTATTTTTTTCGGATTTTGTTCATTTCTCATTAAATTGATATTGAATTTTATCTGCTTTGACAATTTTGTCCATTTCAAGAATTTTTTCCATCTATAGAATTTTGTCCATTTTGATCCAACTTAGCTGTTGAATTTTATCCATTTTGAATTTTTGAGTTTATAGAATTTTATTACAGTATTGAGACTTTCTTCTCACATTGCAAAAAACTTCAAATATTTTCCGAGTCCCAAAATTTTTTGACTATATTCGAGATCTTAATTATTTTTTTCGGATTTTGCTCATTTCTCATTGAATTGATATTGAATTTTATCTGCTTTGACAATTTTGTCCATTTCAAGAATTTTTTCCATCTATAGAATTTTGTCCATTTTGATCCAACTTAGCTGTTGAATTTTATCCATTTTGAATTTTTGAGTTTATAGAATTTTATTGCAGTATTGAGACTTTCTTCTCACATTGCAAAAAACTTCAAATATTTTCCGAGTCCCAAAATTTTTTGACTATATTCGAGATCTTAATTATTTTTTTCGGATTTTGTTCATTTCTCATTGAATTGATATTGAATTTTATCTGCTTTGACAATTTTGTCCATTTCAAGAATTTTTTCCATCTATAGAATTTTGTCCATTTTGATCCAACTTAGCTGTTGAATTTTATCCATTTTGAATTTTTGAGTTTATAGAATTTTATTACAGTATTGAGACTTTCTCATTGAATTGATATTGAATTTTATCCGTTTTAAAAATTTTGTCCATTTCAAGAATTTTTCCCATGTATAGAATTTTGTCCATTTTGATCCAACTTAGCTGTTGAATTTTATCCATTTTGAATTTTTGAGTTTATAGAACTTGAATTTTGCCAATGTTTGATGTTTTAAAAACTTTTGGAACTTTGTTTACTTGTTTAGCACTCACTATATTTTGTCCATATTTAAAGTATCATTCCAAACCAAATAAGTTGATTCGTTGAATCCACCAATATACATAGCTGATGTACTAAATACTGTCCGATCTTATTTTGTACAATAATTTCTCTGAATTGTATGAAATTTTCATATCTCTACATTGGTATTTCAATTGCTAAATTTTCAGAATCTCTGCACCACTTGATATTGATATTGGGTGCGCAAAAAAAAACTTCACAGACCAATGGTTATTATTATAACAATATTTTCAACAAAATGGTAATGGTTGTAAATATTTTGTTGTTCACTTCCTTTTTCAAACGATTTTGTTTTTGTATTTTTCTATGGTTTATTTCGCTGCGCTCTACTTCTTTAATCAAACAAATAAACACTCTTAACTATGTAAGGTACCTACACTATTTTTTTCAGACATACGAATAAATCGCGGTGTGCACAGTGGTGGGTAAATAAATGGTGCCAGTGATGTTGTGTTCAAAACTTCAGAACACACACTCCTCTCTTGTTCTAAATGTATGCATGTCTGTCTGTTGAAATAGCGTATGTTTCGTTTTTCCGCTAACTTATCATTATTATTAATATTATTTCAACTACTACTGCTAGTATATGCTCTTTGCAGGATCTTCACTTCAAATATATAATATTCAGGTATACCATATGTAGGTACCTAAACATATCTACATTTGCGCTACTAAAATGCTTTTAACATCAGTTTTACTATTACTAGGTTTCTGTGCTCTGGGAATATAACTCATTCACTTTCACACATACCTACATATTGGAAAATGTTCATGAGTTTTTTTTTTCCTTTTTCTTTTAGCTTTAGTGCTATGAAAGCTTTCATTGAAGTTTTTTTTTTCGTTTTTGGTGTTGCTTTTGCTGTTGTTGTTGCTTCACTCACTTTTCCTCTTACTTACACAGCGTGAATTTGTGATGAAAATATGTAGTGATGGGAAAAATAGTTTAGTTTTCAACAAGAATATCAGGAAAAACAACAAGAACAACATTGTTGACGCTTCTCCTCCATTTTCCAAGCTAGCAATATTACAGCGGAAAATATGCGAAACGAAATTTGGTTGCTGTTCTTATTTCTGTAAAGGAATGTTTTCTTGCTAAAAAAATTTGTTGTTCCTTGCTTGTTCGCTTGGTTGCTATTGTAAAATATGAATGTCTAGAATTTCCTGCGAGTGTGTAAAGCAACGCGCGCTATTGCATAAAAAGTATAAAAATATTTACAAGCTGTCGGAGAAGAAAGTTTATTTTCCAACACTGCTAAAGAAAATTTTATTTAAATTAAATATTGTACTACTTCTTACAATAATATTCATAGTATTCAGTAGTATATAATAATTGTTCAGAAATCCTTGGCTGCTGTCACTACTCCTTCAAGCTCACTATTCCCGTTTCTTCATGCTTACCCTTTCAGATTTACTCTATCACTTCATAACAAAAATATTTCTTCTATTACTTGAGGCTATCAATTTACATAGTACAATATGCTGTGCTATTCTGCCATATCGAATTCTAAAATTCTATTCCACTAAACTAAAACTCAGCAAGTGAACTCAAATCTAAGTTAAAAAAAGAGGAAAGGGGAAAAACTTAAACTGCATTTGACGGTAAATACATCATAAGTTGCTAACAGCATTATCCTCCTACTACTTCATACTTACTATGTTCGCTCTACCCAACTTGCTATAGTCAAATATATGCGTATAGATAGAGATACGCGGCTGATACTAAGCGATATTCTTCACAGTTCTCTAATACTTACAACATATGTAGCTACACATGTCTATATCTAACTATATATACAAATTTATCTATCTCTAGGTGCATATGCATTCTCTTTAAACTCTAGCAGCACTACTTCTCATAGTTAGATGTACTACTTGCAATTCACAAATATTTCTTGTATGAAACGCAAAAGCAAGGAAAAACAGTAACGTTCTGCAGCGTTAAAAAAAAAAGTAGTAAATGCTTTCAACTTTTTTTGTTGTAAAACAAATTTTCATATATCAATTTTCTTCCAGCAGTTGGTAGTAGTAAGTAAAATTGAATGGAGTAAAGTAGAGTAGTGTCAGTAAGTATAGAAAAATAAAATCAATTGTTGAATTTTCTTCACCATGTTTTCATGCTGAGAGAGGCATCGCGTATAAATTTTTACAAGATGTTTTTCTTCTACTTTTATTATTTTATTTTTTATTTTTTGCTTGAATTGTGCATTGATATTTTAATGGAACTTATTTAACAGTCTTGTAGATATTTCAATTTAAGAAATTTAACTCAAAAACCAAACTAAAGGCTAAGAATTTTGTTATAATATTTATTAAGAAAATATTGATTTTGTTTAACTAAATTTATATTGAACTGAATCAGATTTTGGTGAAATCCAAACAGAATCGAATCAGTGTTTATTATGTATAATCACATTTTTCATCACTTGGAAAAAGATTAGGGAAGGACATCAGCAGGTTGTTGTGATATAATAGTAGTAGTTGCAAACACTAGTTTCCTGTAATGAAAACCAGTTTAAAAATCAGGGATCAACTTCAGAAAACTGATGTCCCCATATGTATAGAGGTTTCTGTCGTTGTACCGCGACCTATAAGATCTATTGTACGTCCCCATATGTACATATAACTTCGTCAAAACATTAGAGTTGTTCAACTGATGAAAATTAGAGTATTCATTATAATTATGAACACCAGCACTAGGCACTTCGGTTTCTGGGCTGTGTCACAGGCAGAGCTAAGTAAATTGAATGCCATCTCAATTACATTCCGAATTCCCAAAAATTGAAAATATTAACGGAGTAGTCTCCTAAAACAAATTCTGTTTTTGAGATTTTTTTTTTTTTTCTTAGTAAAATTTTTTTTTTTAATTTTATGTTTTTTCGTACATAATATTAGAGACCTTAGGCAAATCGAAAATAATTCATGATTTATTTAAAAAAAAAAAAATTTAAGCTCAATTTTCTCAAAATAACATTTCTTTGACATGATTTAAAAATACTATCCAACCGATCAGGGTTTATTCTATACAAAAATGCCTACTAGCAGAATTAGCTCTATGATTATTACATATTTCAACATACAGATTTAAACATATTAACAAACAATTGAAGTTGTAAAAAAGATCAAAAATTTCAAAAGTCAATCATTTTTCTTTTCATCTCAAGTATTCTGACTATAGCGGCAATTCTACATTTCAAAAATCGACTTGAATTTCTGCTCTCAGATTTTCCAAAGTCGAGATATCACGTGAACCATATACAGGGTGACAATTGTAAAGTGACGCAAGTTTAATACACTGCAGCAAGCTTTGCCATTTACCGTTACTTTAATTTAAAAAGCAAATTCATTCATCATTGGCTTTGCTTTCAATTTCATTTGAATTTTTGTTATTACATTTTGAAATTTCCATAAAAATGGACAAGGAAAATATTCGTCGTGAAATTATGAAATTTCATTTGGCAAATTATAGTAGCCGTCAAATTGCAAAGGCTTTAAATTTATCAAGTCGTACGGTAGACCGAGCTATTATTCGATATAATGAAACTGGAGATAGAGACCGGGGAAAATTTTCAACAGTTGCCACTACTGGTTTAACAGAAAAAATTCGTTAACGAATCAAGCGAAATCCAAGGCGCTCAATGAGAAAAATCGCTAAGGAAGTGGGAGTAAACCGTGAAACAGTGCGAATCATTGCAAAATCAAAGCTTAATCTTAAGCCGTACAAGCTCCGAAAAGCTCAAGATCTGACACAAAAAAAGAAAGATTTGCGACTGCAAAGATGCAAGGCGTTGCTACGCTCCTCCGTGTTAAAAAATGTTGAAAATATCTTGTTTACAGATGAAAAAATTTTCACGGTTAAACAACATCGCAATGCGCAAAATGACCGAATGTGGCTAACATCATCATCGCAACAAAATAGGACTGTTGGCCGAGTTCAAAAGCCAGCTTCCGTTATGGTATGGGCTGGAGTTTCCGCTAATGCCAGAACCCCTCTAATATTCGTTGAAGAGGGTGTTAAAATTGACCAGGTTGTTTATCGGAGCATTTTAAATGAACATGTTCTTCCCTGGGCCCAAGATACATTTGGAAATGAAAACTGGACTTTCCAGCAAGATTCTGCATCTTCCCACATGACAAAATTAACGCAAACATGGATAAAAGACAATTTTTCTGGATTCATAACATCTCAAGAATGGCCACCATACTTCCCAGACTTGAATCCAATGGACTACTCTATTTGGAGTATTTTAGAGAGTAAGGCTTGTGCATCTCAACACCACAGTCTGGAGTCGCTGACAAATTCATTAGAGAAAGCCTGGACTGAAATTGATGAGGAAGTCCTGCGGCGAACAGTCCTACGATTTCCGGATCGATTGAAGGCATATGTGCAGGCTAAAGAAGGTTATATTGAATGAGGTGGGGTTCAAATGAATGCTTATATATTCAGCAATGTTAACACTTAATTGTACTTAATGGAAGTACGTCCTTTTGAAAATAACTGCTGAGATGTGTGCGTCACTTTACGATTGTCACCCTGTATAAGCACGGGTCTGTACTCTGTCAATGGGAGACGACGTCCCTGTCCAAAATTGGTTAAGGTATTTTAGGGCATGTTTGCGCTCAAATGAAAGCTTATTATCTCTAGTTTCGAATGCAATAAGGCTTGTAAGTTTTTTGGGAAGTTTTCTGGTGATTTGGGAAGTTTTCTGATGATTTGGGACACGTGAGACACGAAAAAAATTTTTTTGGGATTTTTCATTTTTTGAAGTTAGGGACGACATGCAACATTTCCTGTGGAAAATAATATTAATTAATGATAGTTTTTAGGAGACTATGAAAATTAAATCTAAAGGTTAATTTTCAAAGTCATGACTTAAGTTCATGTCAATTTCGTTATTTGAAGTTATATATAAACAGGTTAATGAACAAATGTAGTCATCACAACAATATATATATATAGAGACGGGCAAATCAGACGGCCTTTTCGGAATCCGTCACAATTCCTCATCAGTGATCTTAGTGATTGTTTTTAATCTTTTAATATCCTATATAAGCTACTAATATTTGAAATCATAACCCAGAATTACGGATTTGATTTCAAATATCTTCACTGAATAGAGATATTGAAAGAAACTACCACTACCGTTCTCTATACTTATGTTGTTGTTTTTTCTCCATTGTAGCTAGTCTGCATAACAGTTCGTTATTTGAAAGTCTAGTACATGAGAGAGCCTTGTTGCATTTGAAACTAGAGATAATAAGCTTTCATTTTAGCTCAAACATGCCCTAAAATACCTTAACCAATTTTAAACAAGGAGGGGGGGGGGGGAGGGTCTCCCATTGACAGAGAATGTCCCATATATTCCCGTAGTTCCTAGGTGGAGCATAGAGGCTTAAATAATATATTTGAAGTTACTATTATTTCAAAATGGCGTTAATTATTCAAATTATTTTTGTGCACCTTCATTAATCGGTTCAATTTCGCTTTAGTTTTGAGATTAAAGGTCGACGTCATTGCTTTCTCTAACTTTTCCACTAAAGAGCGTTATTATTTTCACTTAATTTGTATCACTAAAAGCCGTGGTTTTGTTTTCATCAAATATGAAGGAAAATTGTAAGCTTATTGTATAACTAATACCGCCAACCATATAAAAGTTATAAACTAGCATTCGACAACACCGATTTCGTCGATATCAATAGTTTCATCCTAAGTAAAGGGATCGACTCGACAACAAGCAGATGAATTAATAATGTTCTTAGAGAAAAGAACATTAAGTCCTCTATAGGAGCCACAGAAGCTCAGATTCGGGCAGCAAAAGTGTGCCATTGGTCCATTGTTGTCGATGATTTTCTCAACGTATTGTGTAGCAATGGATTTGATGTACAGGATTATGCTGATATGTTGTCCTTATCCTCCTTATCAGAGGAAAATTTGAAAGAATTCCTTTTTCAAATAAAATAAAGGACCTCGGTATTACTCTTTTTGAAAAATTATTATGGAACTAGATAAAACCATAAAAATAAGTAGAGGTCAGTTTTTGAACGAGCAAATGTTTAATGGGTAAAAGATGGGGACTCAATCCGAAAACATCGCTATGGCTTTATACAGTTACTACTAGACCAATCCTTGCTTATGCGGCACCTGTTTGGTGTAAAAAGCTGGATCAGAAAACAGGACAGAACAAGTTCTAGAAATTACAAAGACTAGCCTGTGTTTTCACAACTGGGCAATGAGATCTTCTCCGACAGCAGCCTTTGAGCTTTTATTAAATCTTCCTCAAATTCATTTATTTATTAAGAAAGAAGCACTGCAATTTGCAGCAAAACTCATTTTACATAACGATGAACCTACGGCGAATCCTACTTAGGGATGAAGCCGAAATGCACACACTTAATCTAGCCCTAAGTGACTTTTGTCATTCCAAATATAACTTCAAACACTAATTTAAGGTAACATTCCCAGACAGGGTTAACTGGGAACAGAAAAAAACCTTCATCACCGCATAACTCTCATGTCTGGTACACAGATGGCTCTAAAACGGATGATGGTTTTGGTGCAGGGGTTTTACCATTTTGGGTTAAGCAAACTCAGTTTTTCAGGCCGAAATACATCCAATAGAGCTCTGCCTTTGAGAAGAGTTATTAATAGCTACATCCATATTCATTTTGATAGTAAAGCTGCATTATTAATTTGGGACTGTATGCAACAACAGAATAGACTAGTAACCCGCAACAGAGTTCAGCTAATATGGGTGCCAGGTCATAGTGAGCATATGGGGAACGAAAAGGCAGATGAGATTGCTACAAAAAGAGCTGCCAGCAAATTTACTGGACCAGAACCATTCTGCGGGCTGGCATGGAGTACTACAAAGCACAATCTTAATAAATGGTTTGAAGGTAAATCGCATCAATACTGGATGGAAACAAAAAAGTGTAAGTGTAGCAATCTGTAGAGTTTGTGACAATAGGCGCAACTCAGGCTTCGGGAACTAGGTGGCCAGGCGTTCTTTATTCAATCTAATCTAATCTTTAAAAAAATATGATGGTAATTTGTCCTTCATCAATTCATATTTTTTTCTACTTAATAGTTTCAATGATATTTATTCAAAAATAATTTTAAATTTCATTATTGTACTTATTTCATATATGATTGAGATTTCTGATAACAGAAACTCAATTAACTTTTACTTTTTTTTATCATACCATAGTAGATTTTTTAATTAAAACTACATGCAAATAAATGAATGAGTTATGTATTATATCTAACATAAGCATAGAAAATGCGTATATTATGTTAAAAATTTATTAGCTTTAATAAATTGGATTAAACTTTGTATATGACAAAAACAAAAAAAAAAATATTGTATATAGATACAAATATTACAAAAAAGTAAAATGAAAATGAATGAATATACAACTAGTTCATGAAAAAATTCTGCTTAAAGTTTTAGCTTCTTTTTTTTACTTCTTCTTTTATTTCAAAACAAATTTCAAAATGCAATTTTTCTCAATTCAATACAATTTTTCATATAATGCAATATTTTGTTGCCATAAACTTTTCTATTTTCTACAATGTTCTTTTCCCCTTTTGTGGTTTAGTATCTGCACTTTTAACTTTTTTTTTATATATATTTGATTTTCAACCTAAAAAAAAAAGAAAGCAGGCAGAAGTTATAATCTAACAAAAGCAAAAACTTTGGAATAAAACTTGCAACTTACAAACTTTTTTTTCTTCTTGGCCTTTGAAATATTATTTAAATGCTGCTGTTTGAGGTTTTCTTTCTATGTTTTTTGTTTTTAGTTCAGTGCTTAATTTTTTTTGAGCATCTGCCACAATTTTTTGTTTTGTTTTTTTTTTGTAGCTGCCTTTTAATGCAGTCTTGAAAAAAACACTTCAAAGAGCTTTGCAAATTGTGTAATAGTGTTGATGATTTAATTTTTTTTTTTTAACTTATGACTACGTTTTGCATATTTACATAAGTGAGATTTATGTACACGTTCTATGTATTCATAAAATTATAAAATCTTATATTTTAAGTAGTTGTGTTTGTAATGCAAGAAGAAAAACTAAAAGTGACATTTGTGCATTTGTTTTTTTTATATATTGTGACATTTAGTTGTTTTAATACTACATTCTCAAAGTTGTCTGCAGATGTCACTGCAGTGTAAGTTTTGAATTTAGCAAAAAAAAAATAAAGGTTTCAAAAGGTTCATATTTGCGCTAGTCATAGTAGACAATATGTCAGATATGCAACACTGTATTGCATTGTGGCGCTATCTAGTGGCAATTAGTATCTGATGAGACTAAAAAAAGGAATTTAATAAAAAATTAATTTAAATAATAGGTTTCGAAAATTTTTTTTTTTTTTTTCATTATTTAAATGCTGTGATATTAAACACTATATCAGACATGCAACACTGTATTGTATTGTGGCGCCATCTAGTGGCAATTAGCATCTGATGAGAATAAAAAGAGGTATTTAATAAAAAATTGATTTAAATAATAGGTTTCGAAAGGTTTTTTTTTCATTATTTAAATGCTGTGATATTAAACACTATATCAGACATGCAACACTGTATTGTATTGTGGCGCCATCTAGTGACATTCAGCATTGGGTGAACATAAAAAATGGAACTTGAAACCTACTGATTTTTTGCAAACTGTCGAATTTTACTGTTTATATTAGATGCGAATGGAAAGAAATTTACATTCTATCCGCATTTTGGATACAGTGTAAGGCTTTCCAAGGTTTTCCTTCCAGGTTCTTAAACTACAAAAATAGTCCTGACCCGTTTTCCTCAGAAATTTATTATCTTAAAGAACTGACCTATGACGACTATTAAATTTTATGCAACAATTAAAAATATAATAAATTTTCTACTAATTTAATTTCAATTTATCTACTGGCCACAAATAAATTTTAACTTTTTCCAAGTTTGTATTTTTCTCAAAAAAAAAAACAAAAATAAAATAAAAAAAAAAACAAATTGTGTATTTATGTATATATGTATTTATGCATGCATATCTTCAGTTACAAAAAAAAAACACAGCCAAGAAAAGAATTCCAACATTATGCCAGCAAATAATTGAATATTATTAATTTAAATGAGATAATCTTATTACCCAAATAAATAAATAAATACGAACATAGAGTAATTTTCTAGTAGATAAATGGCACGTCTCATTTATTGCTACACATACACTCTAAAAAATCTGTAATCTGTAAGGGGGCAGGCAAAATCTTCGTAAACGATATCGTTTACGAGAATTTAGTGAAACTTTTGCGGACAAAACTATTGCGACCGTATCCGGAAACGTTACGAAAACGAATCATATGTTGCTCAGTTTGTGGCAGCAAAAGTTTCATTTACTACACTAACAAAATATATTATTAGCGAGCCTTTTTATGAGCCAGAGAAACGGTTTGTTGTCTACTTTTTTTTTAATTCTTCATTGTCATATTCAAGCGCCCAAAGTTATCGTTTGCAAGCACGTTTGCGAACATTGTGCGAATTTTCTTGCGACGCTTGCAGTTTTGACCGCAAAACGCTCGTTTCTGAGCCCGTTTGCGATAGTTTAGACGAACGTTCGCTCAGCATTAGCTGCTTGGTCCACTGGAATATGCTTAACATAATGTTACTCAATTCCCAAATTAGATTGGATGGTTTGCATTGATACCCAGAGTGCGGACCTCTTTCTTGATTCATAGGGAAACTCAGGAAACCTTTGTAATTAAATTTTTTTCAAGATCATTAAACTAATTTTTTTTTTAGAGTGTATGTCTGAAAGTTTGTTCTGCATTGAAATATTTGCTGCGGTTATATATAATCAAAAGTAAAACAAAACAAAAATAGCAACAAAAAGAAAAAAACCCAAACAAAAGAAAAAAAGGAAAACTCATACAACAAAACAATGTCAATAATTTTTCATAATGAACTCATTTACTTTAATAAGAAGACAACAACAAGCGACACAAGAACAAACAAAATATGATATATATGTATGCATGTATAGCATATTCAAACCTACATACATACAAATGTACAATATTTATGTATGTATATACAAGTATGCAGTAAAGAATGTCAACCATAACTAAGGGTGCAAAATAATGAGCAACAATTTATTAAAGTCCACAAAGTAAAAGAAAAAAAATTAAAGAACCAAATTTTTTCCAAAAAAAAAAAAACAAAAACCAAAAAAAGTACTTAAAGTGCAAGAATATTTTGTGTATGTACAAAGAAAGAAAAAATAGCCAATGGCGCCATCTAGCCTACAAAACTACATAAATTAGGTACAAAAGAATTTGTAGAAGAATCTTCAACTCTAGAACTTGCACGTACATATTCACAAGATTTAAGCATGTGGTTGTGTATATTTTATATATATATATGTATGTATATGTATATCTTCTTACTCGCGTACTGACCTTCTTTGAAATTCTTTTTAGTTTTTTCAGTTTTCCACTTCTTTTTTGCTGCGTTCTGTTGTTTATTGTATAAGAATATCTCGATTGTTACAAATTTTGCACGTTTTCGTGTTATTGAGTAAAAGAAAAAACACAAAAAAAAAATGCCAAGAAAAAAAAACACAAACTACACACATTCATACATACACTTAAACACTTAAACCTTCACTTTTCTTTGTACTCTGTACTTTGTAGTTGTACGAGTATATTTCTTAACAAACAAGCTCTAGATAGCTACAAATATAGCTTGTTTATACATTTGTATGTACATGGGTAGATAGTTTGTAAATCTAAAAATAGCAACAGCTTCCAATATCCTTTTTTTTTTTGTTTTTATGTTTCTCTTTGAAAAAAAAAATACCTACTCTGAGGATGTGTTTAAAAAATCTTGATTGTAAATTTGTATTGCAATTTGCATTGTTTTTTTTTTCGTGTTTGTTATATTTTATGTACGAATAAATGTGCATCAAACTTGTCGATTTTACGTTTACAATTTATTGAGTAGTAAATACCTGGGATACTTGGAGTTATACAACACCGGCTCAAGGTATTTTGCGGCCTTAGGCGAGCTAAGGTTATCAATTGTGATTTTTTTTATATCAGATATTGTAGAGGACCAGTTCTGTTAGTGGTTTTTATCGATAATGATAAACGATTAAGGTAGACTTCGGTGATACAAAAATGGTTAAGTATGTAAAGGCGAGAATACCTCAGTCTCAAAAATGATCAAAATCCTGCTACTGTTGAACAGTGTTAGGAAGAAGCAAGATATGAAAATACCATATTATAGAAATGAGCTTTGAATAAACTTAACTCTTTGGTTATAAGTATGTAGGTCTGACCAAAATATGACTCGGGTACCAAATTTTCCCAAAATTAATCAATGGTTTAGTCAAATTTACTATCCGAAAACCAATTAGCAATTTTACTTTTCGACCTAAGTTATGATCATCTTATTGAAAAAATATCAAATTACATTAGCATCCACTTGGACTATGATAATTTTTCCTTGCATTTGGCTGGACTTTATTCGTATTTCATGAAATTGCATGCATTTTTATCGTTTTTCCTTAACACAATTTCTTTTACTTCTGCTTTTTCAAAGAAATCATGAACTTGTTCTGAGATTATAGCCACTGTTAAGAACTATCGGTATAAAGCCACAACTGATTAAAATGCGACTGTCACCGTTATTCCCCACGTCTTCTTAGTTTTTAATAACACAACAAAGAAACCTCACAAGATACAGACTAAAAATTTTCGACTGTTTTTAACCCGAATTCTCCTAGCGTGTCCATATGGACACATGCTCTATCTAAGAAAGCAGTTTATCGAATTTATGTTATTTCAGATCTTTTTAAAAAGTTGTATTTTAGGAGAATTCAGGTTAATCATAATTACTTCTACAAAATTGAGTTTTTAAATTTTTACCAGACAGATGAAATCCATAGCGAGTTTTGAACTTTAACTTCCCGTATTCCTTTAACCCTTTCGGCACCATAAAGAAACCAGAGGAGACAGCGCGAAACCGAATCTAGATTCATATGATCTGACCCCAATTTCTTGTTACAATTTTAGATCCTCAGAGATTTTGTGCCTCTTAAGACTTGAGCTTTTATGGGTCTGCGGTGACCCTGTAACCCTCTGTGGGATTTTTTATGATATATTTCTGTATATTTTTATTAGATATTTTTTTTTTGAAGATAGACAATTAACCTATTGCCAATTTCTGACTTAACCCTTTCTTGACCGTAAGGAAACTAGAACCGATAGAGCAAACACGAGTTCAGGAGTTCAGATTCTCATTTTTCAACCCCCATTTCGTTGTAAAAAAAATTCTTATAAAGTTTTCGTTGCAGATCTTAGGGTCACCGGTGACCCATACCAAAACTTGTATTTCTAAGAAAGTAGACAAAAATTTAAAAATATGGAAATTATGTTTGAGTAAATATGTACTACAAATTTTGTAAAAATTGTGAGCGATTGAAAATTAACAAAAAAGAAAAAAGCACAATTTGAAATTAAACTCTCTAAAAATTCTAAATTTATATAAATTGTTTAGATGGTTTTTAAAAAATCGCAAAAATTAACCATGCGACATCGGTGTCACCATGGTACCGAAAGGGTTAAACTGTTTTCTAAAATTCTGTTTTTAATAGATGTGATCATTGGAGAGAAAACGTTTAAGAAAATGTATTGTAAGTTAAAAAAAAAACACGATTAATCGTGTCCAAAAGGAGGTTGGTCAAATCCTGTACAAATTTTGTTTTTCATTCTCGAACTCGAGGCCAACTTTACCGCGCCATCAGTGATATAAAATTTTCACTGTAACACTGTAATTGTTTTTTTTTTTAATTTTTGTTTTTACTTTACTCATACTCTGATTTTTAAATGATTTTTAGCTTTTCTATTGTAATAATGGTCAAATCGACAGCCAAGATGATCAAAATTAGCTTATCAACGATTTCGTCTGGTTTTTGGATTTAAAGAAAAAAAAATGCTTCACAAATTCTTCATTTAGTTTGAACTAATGTAATATATCTACCCTGTACTGTCGTGCTGTGAGGAGGTGTGAATTTTCGTTTCGTTTAGAGTGAATTCTGTGTATTCTCCATGGCTAGCAGAGATTTTTCACCCTAGTACACGCTGCATCATACTAATATTGATGGCAATGCCATTTTAGCTTTATGTTTTTGTTGCGTTTTTTGTTGTTCATTTTTCACTATCAGAACGGTAAATGAGATATTCACCCTTATTATGGTTGTGGAGCGTCGAGTTACTCGACTGTCGAGTTTGTTGTCGAGTCGACTTAAAATCGGAATTGTGAAACCTAATCGACTCGACAATATTTGTAATAGATTGCAACGAGCAGAAAACGCTACTGTGAATGAAAAAAAGAAAGAAGAAAAAACTTTTTGAAGTTTAATTTAATTTTAAAAATTAATTTTTCTACATTTTGAGAGATATTCTGCAAATGGACACTATCGCTATGGTTTTTCCTGACGTGTAGCAAAGGGCTGCAATATTCGGAGCCTCTCCAATGTATTGTATTCTTGTATTCTTTTATTGTATTCTAGATTTATACACCACTTTTGCGAAGCTACGCATATGCTTCTTACGCAGATCACAGTTCCCTCAATTTTTGAAGAGGTCATCGCAATTTTGGAAAGGGAAATTGATCCGAAAGGGAAATTATGGTAACGAAAAGCAGAAGCGAAGCAGCATTTTTACGATAAAACTAGATTTTCTGCTGTAATTGGATGCGTAGACGGAATTGGTTCTGGGTCAGGCAATAGTTCTTCGCCTACTGAGTTTCTAGTAGCACCCAAGACCTCCCCGGCTGGACTTAACATTTTATCGAAGAACATGAATGGCTACACATTCTCCTAATAGCGATAGATTTTTTTTTTTTGTTAAAAATGCTTCCGCCTGTAATTCGCGGTTCACATTTGCTGTGACATATAATAATTCTTATGAAATTTTCAATAGAATTGATTAATGCATTTTTTACCTTATGCCACCCATCGTCTTCACGCACCGGAGAACCCAAACTGTTTAGCTTAATAGCCCATTCTCGCTTCATGTTTACTTTTTCTAAGCTCTCACTGAAGTTCCTAGCCATTAGCACATTTTTCTGCATATGCGCCACTAATATCTCAAACTGATTTACATTTGTTACTTTCATTGTTATTTTATATTCTTTTCCCAAGGTTTTACAAAAAAAAAAAGTATTTTTCAGTGGCTGTCGACCACAAACATTTCATCAGCAAGAAGTTGTCACTTTTTTCGATAGTCGACAGTTGACTCGACTCGACTCTCAAAATATCATTTTGTAATATATTACTTAATCGACTCTCGACACTCGACTACAGTGATACCGTTTGATAGCTGTCGAGCATTCGACAGTCGACAACCATAATAAGGGCGATTACAAATTTTTTATTCCAAGAATAAACTGTAATGGGTAAAAATGTATACATTTGATGTGCATACATTATACTGTCAAATCATTAGAAACACCACATAACAATTTCTTATAATTTTTTTTGTAAATGCAGTGTGTTTTTAACAGTTTTAGCGAGATGTTGCCAGACTTTTTTTTCGGGAACTGTTTTCAGGTGATAATTTAGGACCGATTTGTAGAGTACCAATAGAAAAATTAAAGGGAATTTGTGGTGTTTCTAATGGTTTGGCGGTATACATTCTGTCAAATAAGTACCCGGAAATTTGAAATAAAACACAAACAACTTATCAATCATCTAAATTTATTATATCCCCTTCAAAATAGGCCCCTTCTGAGGCAATACACTTCTTCCAACGAACAATCCAATCATCGAAACACTTTTTAAAGCTATATTCCGGGATGGCCTTCAGTTCTCGTTGCGAATTAGTTTTGATGTCTTCAATGCTCTCAAAACGGGTTCCACGAAGTGGTAATTTGAGTTTTGGAAACAGGAAAAAGTCACACGGGGCCATATCTGGAGAGTACGGTGGTTGTTCGATGATATTTGTTGAATTTTTGTTCAAAAACTCGTTCACAATGATCGCTTTGTGCGCTGGTGCATTATCGTGGTGCAAAATCCAACCGTTGTTTTTGAAGAAAATTCAGATCTTTTGGCACAAATCGCGCTGAGACTTTCCGCATACCCAAAACATCAACCAAAATATGACGAGCGGTCTCATGAGACATGTTCATTTCTTGGGCTATCTCTCGCAAACTATAATGACGATTTTCGAGCACCATTTCCTTTATTTTGTCGACGTTTTCTTCAGTTGAAGAGGTCGAAGGCCGTCCTGAACGTGGCAAATCGTTCACTTCTTCTCGCCCCTCTTTGAACGATTTATACCAATCGTAAACTTGAGTTTTCGACATGGTTGAATCACCAAATGTTTTTTTCAACATTTCCAATGTTTTGGCACAAGAAATTTCGTTTGAAACACAAAATTTCACACAAACTCTTTGTTCGATATTTTTATCCATAGTAAAAATCGCAACGCACACAAAAGGTTGACTTGTTCTTAATGACGCCGTAACCAAACTAAATGACACATAGCAATAAAAATTCACAGAATAGTGGTTGACAGTTGTGCCAATCTGGGAAAAAATTTTTTTTTAAATATTCTCAGAGGGAAAATTTAAAATGAGAATTAACGGGTACTTATTTGACAGAATGTACTGTACATATTGGTATACTGCCATATAGGTATTATGTGTAATTTCACTGTGCTGTTCTCTTTTTACACATAAAAATTGTGTATTTCCTTATTTTATACATTGACCTTTTCACAGCAACGACGCCTTTTGAGGCTACTGTCCTCCCTTAAAAGATTTTTCCCCATTTTTATTCAGTAACTACTGCCAAGAGCTTTATAAATTCATCAACTCTTACGTGCGACGGTATAGCTTCTACCACCCAAATAGTTGAAGACTAATAATAATAATTACTTGTCAATCAAACATATGATTGATAGTCACATTAAAATCGCTTTTCTAATGATTTTCTAACTTTCCCCCCTAAATACAAACAATTAATTATAACTTATACTTTTTAAATAAGATCAAAGTTTAAAATCCAAAATATAAATACTGAAAATCATATAAAATTTTCACTATTTCTTATCATACAATATAAGCTTTAATTAAATATGAGAGGAGTACCTACTTCAGATGTTATAAGTACTTGAAAGTTACTATGATATTAAGTAGTTCAAGCGAGCAAACACCTGGTGGAAATTTTCACATGTTCCAGTTTATTCAAATGCGCTTATATCAATAAATAATAATAATAATAAACAAAAATATAAAAAGTGTAGCTTACGAAAATATTTAACTTAATCAGCAAAAATGCTAACAGCAGCTAACGAAAACCAATAACAAAAATTGTTGCAATTAATTGTTGCACGTTTTTTTTTTTTCGTTTTTTTTCATCTTAAATTTTCTACACTATTTTCAATACTTTTCACTTTTTTTTTTGTTTTGTTGTATTGTTTCCCTTTTGTTCTGCTTGGAACATGTAGCTCTACTTCAGTTATTGTATCTACAAGATATACAAAATGAAATGTAATGAAATAATGTAATGTAATTCAGCTCAAACGCGTTGCGCATGCGTGATTAAATGTTTGATAGCAACACCGTCGTCATTGCTACCACCCGCCCGTAATCAGAGTTTGGTAACAAAAAAAAAAAAAAGAAGAAAAGGTTGACAAAGCATAAAAATTCAAACTCGTTTAAATTCACAGTAGGAGGTGCAGGCGTGGTGTAGTTGGCAGTGAAAAACAATGGGGAAATAAATCACGACTTACTGCTCAGCAGCGCAGAGAGACACTAGGGAATTGTGGAGTTTAATCTACGTGCGGTTTTTGAGAAATGTAGATAACTAAATGTAGACAATAGTTATATACTTACTTTTTAAATATCATGGAGGGTTAGTAGCTATAATTTATTTTAGTTCAACCTTCATTGGAATTTTAAACAGATTCTGGAAAACCATAGAACTCTGAGCTAAAATGTAAGAGAAATACTTGAGCAAGCTCGAACACTAGCACAAACGATTTAACAGGCTCAATGAACTCTTTTTTTTTTTTTGTCAAAATAGCAACAATGTATAAAGAGCAAAGGCAGTTCAGACGGCGATTTCGAAATCTGCCACGATTCCTCATCATTGATATTAAATCGTTGATGATTAAGCCTAAGCTGAGCTTTAGGTATTCAAATGAAAGTGGCCTATATTTCTCATGCTAGATCTACTAAATCTATATAAAAAATATTTAATTTTCTAAGCGAATCATTTTTTGATTATAACGTAGTAACAAAAGGAGCTAAAACAACCACAAACATCCTACAGCTTATTGCACATTACATTTTATTTTTAATACAATCTCAAGAAGGATTTATCTTACCAAATCAGTTAAGTTTTTACATTGTCTACCTAAATTTTAACATTATCTACGTATTGTCTACCTAACTGTATATATAATATAAAAATACTTAATTTAACTCAACACAGACTATCGGTGATGCCACCAGCGTAAGGCGTGAAAAATGTGGGACACTTTAAGATGAGATTAAGTGAGCGAAGTGGGATTTACTTGCTTATATTTGCGTCGAATAAATAAAGTTGTCAGAGGAAAAAAAAAAAAATGGTTTCAATTTCATACATATGTATTTACAAGCAGCGTGATATTTTTGGAACAGATAAACACACATACGGTTTTGATTTCAAATTATGATTTAAATTGAAAATTAATGAGGCAATTATGAAAATGGAATTGGATTTACATTTCTAGACGATTTCTCTATCTTTTAAGCTCTCTCTTTCTCTTTCTTACTCTTTCCTACTGTCTACTGAGTGTATTAAACTAGCAGACAATACATGTAACCATAATTAAGTTTGACAAGTTTTTATTAATTTGAAAGATTAATATGTCAAATTGTGTTGATATAAAACAATTTGTACTTATGCAGCAGCTTAAAATAAATTAAAAATTATACCGAAATATTATAGAAAATTTGAAAAAATATTTTGGAATTTTTATTTGTTTTAATATAAAACTTATACGCTAAACTTAACACTTATTTAAGAAAATAATTAAGAAAAAATTAATTGAAACTTATTTAAAACCGTTCAACACTTATTGCTCTATACGTTTCAACAGGCTCATCAGTTTGTTGCTCACCAGCCTCACCCTCGTCTTCCTCACGCTTGCGTCTATTGCCAAAACAAGGGAAAAAATACCATTTCTGATGTCTACAAAACTGCTCACCATCACTTAAAGTTTCTGGTAGTTTTCTATAGCAAAAAAAAAAAAAAAAAAAAGAAGAAATATTAAAATAAATTTCAAATGTCTTGAACTCAAACTTACTGATTCAATGTTTCCGGCAACGCCAAACACAGTACTGCTCCAATCAGCATTATCACTCCAATAAATATCGATGGCAAAGGCTTAAAGTATTTACCCAAATATATAACATAAGCGCTTAAAAAGCTAAAAGCATAACCGATCACATGTATATTTGCCACGCCCTGACCACGTACACTAGTCGGTATAATTTCAGCGGCATATTGTACTTCAGCATCATAGGCGACAATAGCACCATAACGACCAAAACCGACCATTAATGCCAGTAGTATGGCATTTTCCTTACGATCAAGAAAAGCGATCATACAACCGGTGATTACAGTTATAATACCACCGATCAGCAGAGAACCAAAAGCCATTCCCTTGCGGCCAATAATGTTCTGTAGTAGTATAATAGTTAAACCACCCGGTATATAAACGATTGATGTGAGAGAGAATAGAGTAAATGGCGAAGAGCCCAATCCTTCCATATTGCGACTAAGTACATCAAAAGTGAGGGTGATGATCATGCTAAATGAAAGAGATAGAAATTAATTTATTTTTTAATAGAGAGAGAGCGAGAGAGAGAGAGCGAGAGAGAGATTGTGCGAACTTACGATTTAATAAGCAAAATAATAGTAAACTTCTTGAGTCTCGGCGTACGAAACATCCCCACGAACGTATCTTTCTTCTCATTATTTTTTGATTCTTCCGTCATTTTTTGCTCATAATGCGAAATGAATTCATCGAAAACGCTTTCATCAACTTCACGCTTATTGAATTTGGCAACACGTTTCAAACATTTCACTGCTCCCTTGTAATTCTTTTTAGTTACAAGCCACTGAGCACTTTCACATATGAAAAACGGATATATGAGTACCGCTATCGCTGGTATTGAGGCCACAAGTAAATATTTACGCCAAGTGCCAACCCATATCGCATACCAGGGTGACATCATCAAGCCGAAACAATAGAAAAATGCAGTTATGATATTTAAGCCAAATGTACGTTTCTTTGGATTCAAATATTCAAAAACTATAAAGGAAAAGAAAAAGAAACGAAAGAGAAAAGTGAAAATTATTTTTCTCAATCGAAATTCAAGTTTTTCTACCACTCCTCACTACTCTTAACAACATACCCATTATAAACATCAAATAAAATAATGTATCTAACGATAATCCTGATATAAAACGCCCTGCTGCAAATGCTGCTGGTGTATTCACAAATGATGTTATAAAATCACCAGTTGCTCCTGTTAACGTACTCAATATTAATGCTGGCAAACGTCCAATTTTATCTGCCAAGAAACCAAATAATATTGTACCCAATACTGAGCCAACATAGAAAAATGATTGACCGACCGCCACTTGTATTGAATCATCACAGAACCATTTTAACTATAATATTTGTTATTATAAAAAAAGTTAGTGTTTAGTTTTTAGGAAGATCTTTCTCTAATTTTAGTATCGTATACTTACATCTGTGGTTATGCTTTCATAACCTTGCTCATGTTTGATGATCCATTCTTCACACTGATCAAAATCTGATATGATAGCTGTTCCATTGATCACATCGTCCAGCATAGTGCAGTGAGAGTTTGAAGTTTGCGCATATATACTACGTATTTCAGGATAGGTTAAGTTTTCTAGTTTTTCATGATAGCACCTGGAGGAAGAAAAAAAACAAAAATAAATTCATTCAATGACTATAGGATGAAATAATCATAGTTCGTGTTAAATCTCTGGAATTTGGTTTTTGCCTTCTCTATTTAAAAATGCTTTCTGTTTTGAGCTATGAGCAATAAATTCAGCATTTTTTTTATGTAACTTTATTGCTATGTTTTAAGGTTTTATTGTATGATCTTTATGTCTGATCTATAGTAGTTATATTTTTTGAAGTAATAGATTCCATTTTTCCAAATCAGGAAATTCTAATAAATTTCCTTAATATGCAATAAATTGATCAGTACATAATCTAAAATTTTATTTCATTCATATTTCAGTCAATCTTTATTTGAAGTTAATTTTTCAAAAGCTTATGTATGATCATTGGAGTAATTTATGATTTTGATCAACAAAATCTAGTTTGATAAAGTTTGATAACTCAATAGATCTTAACAATATTAGTGATCTTTATATAGAGGTGATCATATGAAACTTAACATGATTTGTATGATCTAATTTTTAGTTTAATCGGTGGCGTTTTTAATGCTATTAATCTTCATAATATGTCATGATGGAAATTATCTAGAGAGATCTACATTTGAAATGTGGTAATCCTCATACAATTTTGATCTTTTTATCTTTTTTGATAATCTTCATAAATAAAAACCTAAATTTTCAGGCGATCATGTTCATTCAAAATCATCCGTGATCTTCTAACTACATTTTTCATATTTGTTTTAAATTTCCATAATTCAAATCATTGATCTTCATATGATCGTGATCACTCAAAAGCAATTCACTAGCTACATTTTTTCTATTTCATAAATCAGATAAGCAAACTTCATACGATCTTTCATCTTTTAAAAGCATATGTGATTTGCAAGCTACATATTATTTTTTTCTTTTCATTTTGGTGATCTTCATTAAAGAAATGAGTGATTTTCAAAAAAGTTTGGGTTTTTGAAAATATATATGAAGCATAAACTGTGCTTTATCTTTCATGATGATCAACACAGACTGCAAGAGATTAATCCTTAAAAAGCATTTATAAAGCGGATCAGTGATCTACAAATGAGATCTTTTCTTGATAATGCTCAGCATATCCAGATAGATCCTTTAACTTCCTCATGTGATTCACTAGGCACAAGAGATAAGTGATCTTCAATTACGATCAGTAAACTTCATACAATCTTTTATCTTTTAAAAGCATATGTGATTTGCAAGCTACATATTATTTTTTTTTTTTTTTTCATTTTGGTGATCTTCATTAAAGAAATGAGTGATCTTCAAAAGAGATTGGGTTTTTAAAAATATATATGAGGCATAAACTGTCCTTTATCTTTCATGATGATCAAGACCTCAAGAGATCAATCCTTAAAAAGCATTTATAAAGGGGATCAGTGATCTACAAATGAGATCTTTCCTTAATAATACTCAGCATATCCCAATAGATCCTTGAACTGCCTACAAACATAATCCAATAAAAACTCATGTGATTCACTAGGCACAAGAGATCAGTAATCTTCAATTACGATCAGCAAACTTCATACAATCTTTTATCTTTTAAAAGCATATGTGATTTGAAAGCTACACATTTTTTTTTCATTTTGGTGATCTTCATTAAAGAAATGAGTGATCTTCAAAAGAGATTGGGTTTTTAAAAATATATATGAGGCATAAATTGAGCTTAATCTTTCATGATGATCAGCATAGACCTTAAGAGATCAATCCTTAGAAAGCGGATCAGTGATCTACAAATGAGATCTTTCCTTGATAATGCTCAGCATATCCAGATAGATCCTTTAACTTCCTACGAACATAATCCAATAAAAACTCACTGATTCACTAGGCACACGAGATCTACTACTACTACTACTATTATGGCACAACAGCCCATGGAGAGCCAAGGCCGAGCTTTTCGCATCCATTCATGTTGTGTGAGTTATATTTATACACGAATGGAAGGGACCTACAGTTTTATGCCGAATCCGAACGGCAAAGTGAAAAGCTTTTCATAGGCATTTTTTTTTTTACTCTTGGAGGTTAGCCATTGCCAGCCAAGAGGTGGTGCCATGTAGCAAAATTTTTATTTTCTATTTTTGATTTTTTTGAGCGTGCCGAGATATGAACCCGGGACTGCGTAGCAGTCCAACACGCTAACCACTAGGCTACAGCGACCACAGGCACACGAGATCAATGCTCTTCAATTACGATCAATCTCTATGGATCAGATCAGTGATCTTCCGAAAAAATCGTTCTTTAATAATGCTCAACATAAATATGCAGATCCTTGAACTTCCTACGATCATAATCTAATAAAAGTATATGTGATTCACAAGCCAAATAATCCTTATTTATTTATTTAGGTTTTTTTTTTTTTTTTTTTGATAATTTCCATAAATCAGATCAGTCACCTTCAAATGACTTTAAAAGTATATCTGATACGCCTAATATTTTATTTTTTTTTTTTACTTTTTGATGATCATTAAAATATCGAACAATTTTTTTTGCAACTTTCGAAATTTTTAATCATAATTAAAAACTTTTATTCATATTTATGCCACATCGTATTTTTCCATCATAAATTTTTAGTTTAGTTTCACTTTTCACTTAATTCTTTCACTATTAAATATTTTTTCATATTTTTTTCTTCTGCCTTCACATTGTATATAACTCACCAATGTTCTGGTGTAAAAGCGATGATAGTTTGTGCAAAATAATGCATTGATGACATGATATTGGTGTAGCCATACAATAGCAACAATACAAATTGATAGCGTCCATAATTGCCGCATTTCTCTAAAACTGTATCGAAATCCATTGCGTTTACTTAATGATTTCCTATTTAGTTATAATAAAAAGTTTTTTCCAGAAGTCTTATTTGCAGTTTTTGTATCTTTCTTATATTATTATAGTTTAGTTTTTGTTTTTTTTTTTTTCAATATTAATTTTTTTGCGACAACATGCTCAGCTTCTATTATGCTCTGCTCTATACGTGTTTACGCTTCTAATTCCCCGACTTAAACTAAATGCTGCAGCTGCAAATATTTTTGTCTAAAGCCAAACTTTTTTTCTAACACTGCTATTATTTGATAAGCTTAAGACCAATTGACAAGCAGCAGAAAGAAAAAAAAGAAAAAACAAAAAAAAGGAGACTATAAAAATTTGCACAAATAACAAACGACGCATCGTCGTAGTAACAAAAAAAAATATATATTTAAAATCAATAAATACATATCATAGCAAAAAACTTAATTTCACAAACTAGTTTTAGAGCCTATTTCGAATGGGACCTGTCTGTTTAGATTATGCAAAACCTTAGCTAAAATAATAGCATAAAAAGGTCAAATTTGTTTGTCTGTTTGTCTCAGGGACTGTCTATGACTTTGCTGGAATTATACCTCAAATAGGTGATCTTCAGTACAACTATAAAACTATTTAAGTGCAGATATTCTTAGCTTCTTATTTAATACAATAATCTTCAATATCTAAAGATGCTAATTATTATCAAATTAGTTTAGTAATCAATAAAATCGTTATCACCTTATGTGACTTTGTTAGTGAAAAGAATTATGACAATATCGATTTATCTGTGTCTTACAATCAAATCATTAAAACAGTGATTTATGATAAATGTACTACAATTCTACTGATAATTTTTTCCCATATTTTCACATAATCCAATTCTTAGTTTAGTCACTGTGATTTTTTTCTGATGGTTCTGTTACTAGTCTTGTCTAACAAGTTTGGAATTTTGGTTGCCCATGAAAATAGTGATAAAAGAGAACTCTTCATTCAGTGTAGGAAGGCACCAGCGCCATCTATTGTTCGCTTTCTCAGCTCATTTTGGCAACGAATATATCACGGTTTAAAGACTAAGGATTCATATAAAACTTAGTGTAGAAAAAACTGGATTCTGAACATCTGAAAATATTATAAAAGCTAAGGCTTCCTTCAACATTCATTCCATCCATTTTTCGATTTTGTAATAATATTTTTGAAATTTTTTATTTTTCTAATTTTTGAAATTTAGCCCGAGCATAACTCTATCCACCAGCACTACATACATACATGTTCTATATTCAAAACTTAATGTTTTTATTTAAATAATAATTAAGTTTCGTGATGAATCCTAAATTTAAATAATTTACAAGTTATACTGTTAACTCACACATATCCACTGCTGAGTATTTGGCAAAAGCTTTATCAATCTAAGTTAGCATTCAACACCCTTCACACATATGTAAATATATACCATATATTTGCTACAGTTGGTATCTGAACACTAACTTTATTGACAATTTCAGTTAGTAACATTTATGCCAAATGTGCACGCCTTTGTTTATTTCAATATAGTGAAACTAAAAATAAAATTGTGTTTTTTTGTAAAAAACAACTAGAGCGTAAATAATTTTTAAAAATATCTCAAAATATCAATTATACATGAGTTATATAATTTTTATGGCTTTTAATATAAATAATCTACACATGAATCATTGTTTTCAATAATAATTAATTATATATAAGAGAATAAATAGAGTAGCTGGAAGAAAAAAGTTTTAGTAACTTTTTGCTGACACTGATATTTTTAATCATTACGGGTACTTATTAATTAATTAATTCAGCCGCACGCAGTTTTGTAAATTGTAAATAGTTTTAGGATTTACATATTTCTTAAACTGGTATTGGCATATTTATGAATGTTAATATAATTATCAGAAGATTACTAAATTTGGAATGACTATTGTCGTCATACACAGTATGTAACAAAATTGAGCAAATGAAGGGACATGGAAAAAAGCTAAAAATGGCGACAAATTAAAAATTAACAGCATAGCTAAGTTTCTACACATTCAGATCAATCAAAGTGGAAACAAATTTTTGAAATCAGATAATATCTTCAGGTTTCAAAAGAGTCTTGAAAGTACTGAAATTTCGAAAAAAAAAAAATTATGCTTTTTCAAAATTTTTTGTCCAACAATTTTTTCGAATTCAGATAACTCCTTCAGGTTCCAAAAGGGTCTTGAAAATAATAAAAATTTCGAAAAAAAAAATATGATTTTTCAAAATTTTTTTCGAATTCCATAGTTTTTTATTTTTCTTTGAGTGTACAAATATAATGCAAAAAGAATTTTTGAAATCTGATAACTTTTATTGGTGCCACAATAGGTTCAAAGTTCAGAAGTTTCGACCATCATTTATACTTTTCATACAATTTTTGCAGAATTTTCGAAAACTTACCAGATTTGTACATTTTGCTGCACCAATAAATAATATTCAATTTCAAAAATTCTTTTTGCATAAAATAGATATAAAATTTAAAAAAAAATTTCGCCAAAAAATTGTGAAAAATCATAATTTATTGTCGAAATTTCGATATTTTCAAAACCCTTTTGGAACCTGAAGGAGTTATCTCATTGCAAAAATTACCACTTTTGTTCATCTGGATCTGATGAAACTTTTTAATTGGACTCCATTTTTAAGTTATTTTTTATGTCCCAAAAATGTCCCTTCATTTGCTCTATTTTGTCACATACTGTATATCAAATCAATGAATCTTTCAATAGTTTATTGGGCGTTCAAGATGAATCACTATTATATAATATGATATATATGTTATAAAGTCAATTTTCTACAAACTTTTATCATCTATCATATAATTTAATCAATTCGATATTTTTGTGTTTTTTTATTAACATCAGCTCACGTTCTTTTTAGTCTTAAGATCAGCACATGATATTTTTTTTCATATCTGAAAATCAACTCATTATCATTTATTTCTTAAGATCAGCACAGGATTTTGTATTTGTGCCTTAACTTCACCGCAAAACATTTTATTCATATCATAAGTTCTGATCACGATATTTTATATCCTAAGGTCAGCACATTTTTTTCTATATACACTCAAGATTAGCAATTAATACTTTTTTTTCTCTTGAGATGGGCACTTCATCTATTATTCATATCTTAAAATCAGTTCACGATCTTTTATATTTTAAGATCAGCACTGGATCTTGTAGTCAAATGTTAAAATCATCACATGATGTTCTATGCATATTTTAAGATCAGTTCATGGTATTTTATATCCTATGATCAGCACATGATCTTTGATCATATTTCTAGATTATCACTCGATCTTTTATTAATATCTGAAAACCAGCTTATGATAATTTATTTTTTTAAGATTAGAACAGGATCTTGTATTCATATCTTAAGTTCAACTCGTGCACTTTTACATCTTAAGATCAGCATACGATCTTTTTTTAAGATCAGAACATGAGTTTAGATATAATTAACAAGTTATCTTTTATATCTGAATATAAACAAATGATCTGCAAACTAGATCGGTAATATGTTAATCTTAGAAAATTGGATGTGTTATTCAATTGAGAGATGGATCGTTATGAAAAAATCTAAATAAATTAAGGGTACTTCCCTTTGTATTGACTTTAGATCAATGATCTTTAATTTTATAATATTATTGAAATCGTTATGATATAGTTTATCAGCGATATATATTTTCTATTACAAATTCTATCCATGAATTTTAATAATTTACTAAAGAGATCAGTAATCTTTATATACAACTAATAGATCATCAGCTGAGTTAAAAATGTATTTTAATGATATTTTAGATTTATCAAGGTTATTTAATATTATGTGATATTATTTATCTTTATCTAAAGTTATTGACCTCTATAAGGATCAAGGATCTTTATGAAATATTGATCCTTAAAAAGTGATTATATTTCATTCCAATTGTGATATATATTTTCTGTAATTTATTTGCACAGATTCTTTAAAATAATTCAAATAAATTATCAGTTGATCTTCCACACTTATTACTGGTTCTCTGTGTGACATAATTTCATCATATCTAGAGCTATACAGGGTGACAATTGTAAAGTGACGCAAGTTTAATACTCTGCAGCAAGCTTTGCCATTTACCGTTACTTTAATTTAAAAAGCAAATTCATTCATCATTGGCTTTGCTTTTAATTTCATTTGAATTTTTGTTATTACATTTTGAAATTTCCATAAAAATGGACAAGGAAAATATTCGTCGTGAAATTATGAAATTTCATTTGGCCAATTATAGTAGCCGTCAAATTGCAAAGGCTTTAAATTTGTCAAGTCGTACGGTAGACCGAGCTATTATTCGATATAATGAAACTGGGGGTTTTGGAGATAGAGACCGGGGAAAATTTTCAACAGTTGCCACTACTGGTTTAACAGAAAAAATTCGTAAACGAATCAAGCGAAATCCAAGGCGCTCAATGAGAAAAATCGCTAAGGAAGTGGGAGTAAACCGTGAAACAGTGCGAATCATTGCAAAATCAAAGCTTAATCTTAAGCCGTACAAGCTCCGAAAAGCTCAGGATCTGACACAAAAAAGAAAGATTTGCAACTGCAAAGATGCAAGGCGTTGCTACGCTCCTCCGTGTTAAAAAATGTTGAAAATATCTTGTTTACAGATGAAAAAATTTTCACGGTTGAACAACATTTCAATGCGCAAAATGACCGAATGTGGCTAACATCATCATCGCAACAAAATAGGACTGTTGGCCAAGTTCAAAAGCCAGCTTCCGTTATGGTATGGGCTGGAGTTTCCGCTAATGCCAGAACCCCTCTAATATTCGTTGAAGAGGGTGTTAAAATTGACCAGGTTGTTTATCGGAGCATTTTAAATAAACATGTTCTTCCCTGGGCCCAAGATACATTTAAAAATTAAAAATGAAAACTGGACTTTCCAGCAAGATTCTGCACCTTCCCACATGGCAAAATTAACGCAAACATGGATAAAAGACAATTTTTCTGGATTCATAACATCTCAAGAATGGCCACCATACTCCCCAGACTTGAATCCAATGGACTACTCTATTTGGAGTATTTTAGAGAGTAAGGCTTGTGCATCTCAACACCACAGTCTGGAGTCGCTGACAAATTCATTAGAGAAAGCCTGGACTGAAATTGATCAGGAAGTCCTGCGGCGAACAGTCCTACGATTTCCGGATCGATTGAAGGCATGTGTGCAGGCTAAAGGAGGTTATATTGAATGAGGTGGGGTTCAAATGAATGCTTATATATTCAGCAATGTTAACACTTAATTGTACTTAATGGAAGTACGTCCTTTTGAAAATAACTGCTGAAATGTGTGCGTCACTTTACGATTGTCACCCTGTAGAGCTTTATATGATTCCAAAGAGAAGCAAAGGGCTACATTATATGGTCAATGATCTTTAAATAATATTTGATGATTATCATCATCATTTCGGTTTAACTACAAGTGAAGTCTAAGTTCTCACCTGCTGATGCTATGATCTATTTTAAATTTGATGATAGAAATGACGTTGTGATGATAGAAATATTTCTTTTTATTACTTTTATTGGTTCTGTGTTTATAATCCTCAATATTATTCAACAGCTTTACAAAATTTCTTATAAATATACATTTTTTTATGAGGAAATCATGAAACATTTTCAGATCACATTTTTATTATTACCATATCATCGCCATTTGATCAAACATGCTTATTTAACAGTTACAAATATTTGTAAACTTAACAAAGGTTATGTTTACTTCGGTTATTGTTATTGTACTTATTTATCATATCCACTGTAGGGTATCACAAAATTAAAAAAAATAAAAGCAAACTAATTTGTCCAACTAATTATTGAAAAACAAAAGAGACAAAAAGACAAAGTAAAAGAAACAAATAAACAAAAACAAAAAACAAAAAAAAACTCATTGAAATATTAAAACAAATAAATAAAAGCAGTTATGCTAATTTACTTTAAAATTTCAAATTCACTAGACTCACAAGTGTTCAGAAAAAAATACCCATTAAAATCAAATAGTAATATAAATATAGCATGCAAATAAATAGATGATAGAAATACTTACTTAGAGATAAAAACCCCCTATTAAAACCCTTAGCTACTTTTTTTTCTTAATTTTTGCACGATTTGTTAGCAGTCTGTACCAATTTTTATGTTGATAATATGCTAATAAGCGAGAGTGTGTTCAGACTGGCGAAACAAGATAAAAAAATAGAAATAAATAATAGTGGATAGAGTTGAAATAAAACGATTTGGTGTATACGCTACATGGGATGATAGACCTATAAAATTAACCCTCTCAGAACCGAAAATCAGCTGCTTGAATTAAATTCGGAAAATTGCACATATACTAATATGATGCCATTATACACGAATCTTCAATAAAATCTCAAGTAAAGTGACTCATATTTCCGTCAGGTGACTCATATTCTGTGTATCACAATTTTCGTCACATGCTATTGTCCAGTATATTGGACAAATGTCTGAAAGGGTTAAAAACGTGTTCTTAGGAATGTTATTAATATAAAATATCTGAAATAGCTGTGATAGATGTGATTTCCTTAAAATTTCATTTTTGACTTACGACAGTTTTGCAATAAATGAGCGATACATAGATCGAAGATGGTGACTCATTTATTCACATAAAGTGCTCTTACACGCTGCATGGTTACTCAAGCATTTCGCTGCTTGCAAATCGAATTTGATGGTGAGAAGGGGTGAAAAGCTTGCGGGTTTACGGTTGCTGATTTTGCTTCTCACTCACTCCTTCCACCATCAAGCTCGACATGCAAGCAATAAAATGTTGCATGCATGGCCATGCAGCGTGTAAAAGCTCTCATAGAAACTAAGTATATTCAATGAAAAAAACTCAGCCATAAATGGTTTAATACTCTCACTCATATGTGTACGTCTGTTAAGAAATTTCGATTTTTGAGAGCATACAAATGCAATTACTCTCACCATGGCCATGCAGCGTGTAAAAGCTCTCATAGAAACTAAGTATATTCAAAGAAAAAAACTCAGCCATAAATGGTTTAATACTCTCACTCATATGTTTACGTCTGTTAAGAAATTTCGATTTTTGAGAGCATACAATTGCAATTACTCTCACCATGTAAAAGTCTCTGATCATTTTTACATTCTTTGGCAATCATATTATTTTATATAACAAAACATTTTATCACATTTTATATACCCCAATGCTAGGATGCAGCGTACATAATAATGAAGTCGCTGAAGTAGACAACCGTCGACAAGGAATATTTTAAGTTAATTGCATGTCTAAATAGTTATACAAAAACAATAGATTTGCATATATAGTCATAATAAACACACTAACAAATATAAAATTCATTAATCGTTTCAACATGCGACGACAGGAAAAAAAAATTAAGTTAATTTATTTCACGCGGTGAGTTCGATTGTACGGTTGCGCATGAGCAGTAAAAATTTTTCTTCTTTTTTGCTCGAAAGCAAAATTTATCGAAAACAAGAAAGAGGAGTTTATAAAGAAGAAGAAATATTTATTAAAAAAAGAAGTAGTTTTGTAAAAAAAAGAAGAATTTTATAAAAAAAAAAAGAAACTGATTTTATAAGAAAAGAAGCAAAGTTTATAAAAAAAGAAGAAGAACTTTTTTTTATAATAAAAAAAGAAATAGAATTTATAAAACAGAAGAAGAAAGCAGTAGTTGGCAAAATATTGACTCTTGGCAATAGTAAGACATAGAAGAAAGAACTAAAAGTTACAGAGTAGGGTCCATTCAACTTGTACACACACGCATACACACATACAAACCAACAAATAACCCAAAATATACATTAATTTTTGTCATTCAACGTCAAAAACAATAGCACATTTTTTTTTGATGTAGTTACAACGAAGTCAATTTTTTTTTTACTTTTATTAAAGACAAAAGAACGGAAATTCTTTTATTTTTTGTTTGCTTGCAGTTGCGCTCTGTTTACGTTTTTTGTTTTTTAGTCATTTTTTATTTGTTTATTGTAAATTTATGCTAATTAAAAACTTACATAATAATAATGTCTACCTTTATTTTTATTGGATCACGCGCATATAAATATATGTCAAAAAATGCATACAATGCATTGAAAAAGTATAAAAATTTGTAGTAGGCGTTTGAGTCATCATTTGTCAATGTATTTTCTTTTTTTTTTTGGTATTTTAACTTTACGCTTTCTTAAACTTTTAATTGCTCTCTTTTTATTACACATTTGTAATGCTTAGAGTTGCCATATGTTGGTACTAAAGAGTCATTATTCATATTCAGAGCGCTGTGCTCTTCAGAAATTTGACTCTCATAGAATGATAGGCCGAGAGAGAGAGAGAAAGAGAATGAACCATTCGCAATCAATGTGATGGTTGTATATGCCTGTGAGTATATTTCACTTTCTAAAATAATATTGGCTCTTTCTGGTAGTTTCGTTTTTGAAAGTAGGGGAGGATGTGCAAATTGGCGGCACCATTGGCGAAATCGGGAAAAAGTGCTTAAAAGAATCACTGACATATATTTGTCAGAATTCTGTTCAAGTAAAAATATGTCATATTTTGAGAAGTACTAATTTTTCTCTTATTATTCAAGGTACCGGGTAATAAGAACCATGCCTGAGTCAAAGCCATAGTAACGAACAGGGAGCGGGAAAAAAGCAAAAAAGAAAATTTAAAATCTATAGTAATCATTTATTTTTCAAACATTTTTTTATTTCTATCTTTTTCTTTCTCCCAAGCGACATAGTCAAAAATACGAAAATCTGAAACTTGAAATTTTAATGCTAACTATAGATAGAAAATTCTATTTTGCCTTTTTCCGATCCCTGGTAATGAATATTAGTAGAAAAGTACAGAATTTTGGATTTCTATTTTTTTTGTTCAAAACTCGAAATTTTACATTAATTACAAGCAACCTCTAATGAATCCAAAGGGAAAGAGGGGAGGAGTTTGGGGTTTCGCGTTCTCCATTTCATATTCTTTATTAATTTTTTTTTTTTGAAGAGCATACAAATTTGCACTAGTATCAATGTTCTATAAATTTCATTACTAAATGTTGCACATAATATAAAAAACAAAAAAATAGTTTCACTGAAATTCAAGCACCCCAAATTTACTTACTTCCTTAAGAAAATGCATGTAAAAATTACTTCGCAGCAGTACAAATAAAGCGAAACTGACTTAAAAGTTATACAATATCAAAAATGGCAATTAGATTGAAGACCAATATGATCAACTTTACTTCGGTTACAAAATTTTAATGTACCTTTAATTACCTCATCGTTCTGATTATCCCGTTCTCCCCTAATATGCAATTTAATCAAGCAAGATCTTGGCCAGACAGACCCAGTTAGTTGAATGCTTTTTGACATTATTCGTATTAACTAGTAAAATTTTTGTAAGGCAATTGTCGTACCTGCTTACATCCATTAGGTCTAGCTAAGACAAGATTTAATATTTTTAGTCACAGATCAGATTTATGTTGAGAAATCCTGTAGAATTTTCTTATTTCTATACTGAATGCAGATATCTGCAAATGAATCTTGATTTACTTTACGATTGAAGTCTCCAATTTCTGTAAACGAAAATGAAATAAATTTATTTTTTTCAATGTAAATAACTAAGGTTTCAGGTTTTAGTCCTAGGTTAGGTTAGTCTTATTGGCTATCCATCAGGACACACTTAGGGTATATACGGTCCGTTGTATTACCATGCGGGTATATAGTATCCATCTGCCCTCTTTAACACTGAAAATCAAGATTAATCGAACCACTTGAGTTTTGTTATATAATTAAGTAGGTTTCCTAGGTCAGTTGACCCCAAGTCGGACAGGTCGTCTAGGAAATATTAGCTGTGCTTTATTCGCCAGCTAGTTTAACTTGTGCGAATAAAACGACCAAGTTGTTAAGTCTCTTCTTCGTTATATTGTTATTCACAATAAAACTGCTCAACAGCTAGAGGTGAAACATTTTAATAGATCCCAGGCATTGCGCTTAATCGTGGGCATTGTTTTTAGTTTTTACCCTTTATAAGAACATTTAACGATGATTTTATCTTATTTTCACCGGCAGCCGTTCCGAATATTTTCATTTTTTGTTTTTTTTTTTTGCAATCTGTCATGCTTTTTCTTTCACTTTTGGAAGTTCACAATAGAATTTGATGTAGCTAAACTACTTGTTAAGTATACATAATAGCTATAATTATACGTGTTATCTCTGCTTCTTTGTTGTTGTTTCACATACAATTATTGCTGCTAGTTAAACATAACTAGAAGCAAGTGGCAAATAAAACGCAGCTATTAACTCAGAGCATTTTTTAAAAGGCTGGGTAAAAGCAATTTCTGCAAAAGTCATTTGAGGACGTAACCATTCCAGCTGCGTATGCACCTATTAGTTCACGGCTTTGTAAATTTGTCTTCTACCGAAATATAGTAGCTTCTTAGAGCGTTTGGGGTTGTACTCTGGCCATACCTGCTTGGTGATTTTGCATGTGTATTCAGTCTGCCATCTCACCTTCGCTTGTTTCAAGAAGTCCGTTTGAGCATGAAGCTTGCAGGTTGCCAGTGCGATACCCGGGTAGTTTTTAAATTGTAAAAACGGCTTTTTTGTGCCTAATCTCAGCTTTATTATTTCCAAGTATGTCAGTGTGACCAAAGGAAACCCCTTCCCCAACAAAAGTACATCGCATCCCTCTACTGGCATCGACTCTCAATCATATCCTCTTTCTAAGGAATGGAGGTAATGAAGTGATTGCCGAAGAAGGGTGTGTGTGTGTGGGGGGGAAGGGGGAGGGGGTGTAGTCAATGGTCTTGGATAGAGCGGTGAAATTTTGGTGATTTCGGTAAAGCAAGAATTAATTACTTTCTGAATTCAGCCTAGAAGTTGGAAGTGCATAACTAAGGGAAGTTTGATTATCTACAAAGTCCGTAACTTAGGAAGTACATATCTACCTTTTCTTAGCATAGCAAATGTTCTCAGAATCTCTTTCCAATTCTATTGAATTTCAATTAACAAAAACATGGCAACATTGTCAACACAGAATAAAGTCGAAGACGAAAAAAGACAAACGAATTACACAAAGTGAATAGTTAAAATCTAAAGAGTCAACACTAATTAGTAAAGACTTTTGTCAAAAAAAAAAAAAAAAGGAAAGAAAAAAAAATTGAAATGTGGTAATAAATACCGTTACAATGTTATTAACTTTTCGACACTTTTCTTCGAGTATGCTTTGTATAGTAAATATATATTTTTTTTTATTGTTTACACACAACAGAATTTTAATGACTTTAAGCATTTTGTCAACGTATGAAACTCTTGTGTGTTTTAGCTCGTCATTTCGACATATTTTACAAATTCTACAAAAATTTTCTATAATACTTTTCTTTACATACCACAAAGTTTTTTTATTTTCTTTAAGTTCTTGTAAAAGAAACACAGACAGAGGAAAGCAGATAAAGAAAATAAATATAAACAAAAGATTAAAATTAAATTCTCACTTGAAAAAGAATGAAAAAGTACAACTATCTACCTTTACCTTTTCTTAAGCAATTTCTTCTTTAAATCATACACTAATGAGTCTAACAAAGAGATATTGCTCAACCTGTATGTCTGTGGGTCTGCCGGTTTGCCTGCCTGTCTGTGTGTATGTCTATCTGTATGCTTGTCTGTTTGTTTGTCTGTTTGTTACGCAGCGCACTCAATTGTCAAAGTAGTGATGACTTTCATCATCGTTGTACGTAAGCTCGTTGGAAATGTCAACAAAACTACTACTGTATTACCAAAAAGTAAATAACAACAACAACAAACAACAGCACTTCAAGGAAGAACTGCTTTAGAAGTTGCAAGAAGATGCGAAGCCAAAAGATCATCATTGTTAAAATGAGCTCAACCGAAAAAAAAGCAAAAAAAAATAATAATAATAAAAATAAAGAAGAATAATGATAATTATAATAAATAAGAAGTAGATATATATGTATTTATATAATCAACTAGAACAACAACTACCTACAACAACAATGTTGAAGAGTATGATAAACAAAAATATTTAATTTAATACAAATTATATAGAAATATACAGGGTGTTGCAGGAGTACCAGGAGTAGGACTGCAAGGAAAATATAATTTTAAGTAAGATGAACAAAATTCTAAAGAAAAAAAAACAAATTCTAAAGGAAGAGAAATTTCAGAATAGTTTTGAAAACAGTCAAAAATCTGAAAATTAACATAATTTTGAGAATGGGCAAAATTTTGAAAATATACAAATTTCAAAAATGCTTAAAAATTTTTAAATGAACAAAACTCTAGGAATGGATTAAGTTCTGAAAATGGACATAATTCTAAAAAGTATTCAAATAGACTAAATTAAAAAAAAAAAATTCTGAAAATGAGTAAAAATTCTGAAATTAACTAAATTCTGAAAGTGCAAAAAATTTTAAAATTTAACTAAATTTTAAAAATTGCCCAGACTAATAAAATGAAAAAAAAAAAATAATAATAATAAAAATTTTAAAAATTCCACAAAAATTCTGAAAGAGAGCTAAAATTAAGCTAACTACTAAAACTAATGAGAAAGGTCTGTGAAACAATTTTCACCCTGTATATGAATAGAACACCGCCAACTTTAGCACTACACTGAAGTGCAATAAAGCCAAACACAATCGCTGTTGCAATTGCACTGACGATGACATTAGCGCAGCAAAACAAACAATATTGTCAGCTTAAATTAAACAAAAGATTTTAAAAAAATATATACATATAATGCTTACTTTGTTGCCAACTTTGTCTGTATCTGTCTGTTTGTTGCTCCTTCTGTGAAGAATTTTTTTTCTCCAGTGAGAATTTAAGTTTTTTTTTTTTCTATGTTTTTGAAGTTTACTTAACTTACTAGTTCGAGGAAATTCTTTGCGCTTTGATAAATACTTAGTTTCAAGTTAACATTTAACATTATGGTAAAGCTATGATGATGATACAAATGATAATGTTTATGCTGATGATAATGTTCCATGATGTGATGATGACGATGATTTGTTTGTCATCTGTTTGCACTCAAGCTAATTAGCTTCTCTCATAATAATGTTGCTCAACATACTTAAATTCTTATTTTTTGTTTTTATTTATTTTTTCATTATTATTATTCAATGTTTTTTTTCAACGTTTTGTTTTATTTTTATGCAGCAGCACTTTTTTTTTATTTCTGGAATATCTCAAAGTGGTACGCTTGCACTTACTTAAGCGAGCTATTAATTCATAAACTTCGTTTCTAATCTTTTGTTTTCTTATTTTTTTTTTTCTTTTTTTTTTTTTTGAATATGAATGTTGCATATTGTTATTACTTCACACTTTGTTACTAATGAATGTGTTGCATCTTTAAAGAATATTTATGTACATACCTACAATGTAGGTATATTTTAGAAAAGAATTTCTCATCTTAATTATAGTAAAATGTTCTGTGGGTCAAAGAAAGTGTTTGTTTTAACAGTTTTTTTTTTATCACATCCTTTCCAATTGAAGCGTATAAGTGTGAAAAATGTTAAATTTACACACTTGCTTAAATGTGTTAATGTTTTTTTTATCTACTCTTCAATAATATCATAACTTTTTCTAAATATTTACTAAATTTTTAAGTATTTGAAAGGAATTCCTGTTTACTTTTATTTTTAACCCTCTATAGCTTTTTTGTTATCTTAATACTAATAGATAAAGCAACAAGATTCTAAAAATGAGCAAAATTCTAGAAATGCACAAAATTCTGAAAACGGACACAGTTCTGAAAATATAAGAAATTCTGAAAATGCAAAACATTCTGACAATGGGCAAAGTTCTGAAAACGGTCAAAGCTCTGAAAATACACAAAATTTTAGAAATCCAGAAAATTAAAAAATTCTGAAAATGGACAAAGTTCTGAAAATATATAAAATTCTGGGAATGCACAAAATTCCTAAAATAGTAAAAATTTTGAAAGTTGACAAAATTCTGAATGAACCAAATCTTGAAAATCAAACAATTCTGAAAATGTATAGAACTGTTCAAAACTATCCAAATTCAAGGAAAGAAAAGTTCTGAAGGCTTTTAAAATTAATGAGACATAGCGGATTTGGTTTCTGTTTTTCAGTTTCTGTTTCTGTTTTTCAGTTTCTAAACCAGTAACTCGTTTTTGCTCATTTGGAGAATTGTAAATCAAAATGCTCACAAATTTGAGATAATATTAATTACACTGTGCTCGAATTAAAAAAAAAAAAAATTGTTGCAGACGGGAGACATATCGTTTCAAAATAATTCGGGGTCAAGGAATTCAGTGGTGATAACCGTTTTTTTCCCCTATCAGCAGCGTTTCATACAAATTTTTTTTTTTAAGTTTTGGTTTGGGGGTATACTACAAAGTTACATGTTCCTCTTCTTATTGCGGTGAAAATTGGTATCGAGTGGTTTTTTTGGCATGAAAAAACTGAATCTGATATTTATTTGCAGAAAAAAATAATTTTAGACATACCTCCCATACAAAAAACCGTCAAAAATCCCCAAAAAGTGGAAAATTTGTATAGGAGGTATCCTTATTTTACATAAAAATAAATTAAATTTTTGCACACATCATTTTTTTCGTTAAGAAATTAGTTTCTGTAAGTTTCAGAACAATCGGTTACAAAATAAGCATCCAGTTCTCATAAAAGCTAAAAATTTGAAACATTTTTGGAATTTGGATTTATGTTCCCTAAAACTAAGTTTATAGATTTTTGTTGTTCAGAGACCTATAGTAAAATTTCATGGGCAACATATTTCTTGAACCTATTAACCCTCTATCAACCCTTGTAGGACATCAAAAAAGTAACTTTTTTCAATAAGGGCAAAAATGACCAGTATTGGTGGGTGCCAAAGGGTTAATATGTTGGAGGAAAATATTCTACGGGAAATTCTACGGGAAATTCTACTACAAATTTCTGAACATACAAACAAGCTTTGATGCAAAACTAACAAGCTGTCTTATGTTTTATTATACTAAATCAGTTAGAAATAGGCAAACTTTAGGCCCGAGTACAACGTAACGTTGACTTTTAAAACGCAGAGACCCGTATAATTTTTTCTCTCGAGTTCTGTGAGAATCCACTTGCGGAACCTTGTTATTTTTGGAAAAATTTATTTTTATCGGATAGTGTAATTTTCGTTTGCTGATGATGAGAAGTGGATGCTTATCTTTTAGCCGAAACTTTCAGAAACTAACTGTTTAACAATAATATAAAATTTAAGCTATTTCGATGTAAAATAAGGGTACCCCCCATACAAATTTTCCACTTTTTGGGGATTTTTGATGGTTTTTTGTATAGGAGCTATGTCTAAAATTATTGTTTTCTGCAAATAAATGTCAGATTCTGTTTTTTTATGCCATAAAACCCCTCGATACCAATTTTCACCGCAATAAGAAGAGGAACATGTATCTTCGTAGTATACCCCCAAGCCAAAACTTAAAAAAAAATTGCCCGAAATTGTTTTGTGGTCGACTTAACCCTTTTCGCATTCATATTCCTTTAAAGGAACTATAACTTTGAAAATTCATCAAAAATACATTTCAAAACTTATTTCAAATATAATTGCTATAAAATATTTAAACTTATATCGGCTTTAAAACTGTATTCCACCATTTAAAATTATAAGGTTTTACCTGGCTCAAAGAGCTTTGTAAACAGACATAACTGTTTTTGGAGGAGTATATGAAAATTAACAAAAAATAGTAAACATATTTATTATCTATTTAAAATGGTAAATTTATCTGGACAATAACGTAAACTTCACTTAAAAATTATTACTAAGTAGGGCTCGATACTTATTTCTCAAACTACTGCTGACCAAACTTTAACCCAGATACACCAGAAAGTCTTCCAAATGGATTTTAAATATTGCTTGTTAAATTTCTTTACTAAACTCATTGTAACTGCTGACAATATAGGCTTTGCATTTTATAAATACAGTTAGAATTACGTGCTTAGTTTATCCCAAAGACCGTTCAGAAGGATCTGTTGTTTTGACCTTGGAGTGAAGGTGAAATCTTTAATAAAGTTTATTTCCGAGTTATTTGAAGCCTACTTAAGCAACCTTACACCATAGACTTAAAAAAATCTAGGGGTTAAGCAAAAATGATAAAACATGCAAAGGTTAATGTTTTCTAAATTTTGCTGTTTCTAACTTATAATAACTTCTAAAATAGTGTTTTTATACTAATTGATCGCAGAGAAAGTTTATTGCTCATTATTTTGTGCACGAGTATGTATACTTTGTTGCACAGTTGGTCACCTCATTTTCCCGGGATTTACTACTTCACTTTTTAAAATATACAAGAAACAATTTTATAACTTTTTTGAGTGGCTAAATGTTATACTGGAGAGATATGGAAATTATCTTTAAAAAATTTTCACAATTGGTTCATGTTTTATGGTGCCGGTATAAAATGGGTTAAGTGACTTTGATATGTATCGGATCATATGTGATGTACAATAATACATCTATTTACATCGCCTCAAATAAAGTCAAATAAATTTAACAGTTCTGAGTTTACGTCATTGAATTACTAGATCCACGTTGTTAAATGCCTGGCATATTTCGATTTACGTTTGCAAAACTACCAAAAAAGTTAAGATTCTACAGAGTGCACTAAGTTTCGCATAATCAACGGAAATTGATTAATCTTTCTGAATCTGAAAAAATAGGTCTACCGAATTTGAAATTTTCGATGCCAAGTTTTAAAAAACAGCGATGAATAACTAATAGGGACTCATATTTTATTTTATTTATTTTTTTATCTTTGAACTTTTTTTTACTTAGAACCCTAAGTTTTACTTGCTCTTGCTTTAATTGAAGCAAATGCGAAAAGAATGACTGTATTCGACTCATGTAATCGCTTTTGCCCCTTTTCCATTCCGACATTTCTCTGGAGCTTAAGCTATTTCTATCAGACCATGTTTAGTATAGCTGCTTATGTTTTTGTTTTGTATTTCTTGAAAAAAAATTAAGCTTTGAAAACAAATTCTAACTAAATTATTTTTCGATGCATATTATTTAACCATTTAAGTCTAAGTAAACGTAAATATTTACGTCGACTAATATGAGACTAAGAAATAAGCTTTGAAAAAAAAAAAAAAACAATCAGCTTTTGTCTATTGCCAAAAAGTTTTTATTGAATGCATCCAATTGCCAGCTGTTTAAACAAATATAAAAATAAATCGAATTATGAAAAGTTCACTACACAATAATATTATTACACATACAAAGAAGAAAACATACACACACACACACACACACACATACATATTTACATTCATAGTTAGATAAACAATTATTTCAATTGTCAAATGTAATGTCACAAAAAGACAACACAAACACATAAGGGAAACAAACATTTTGCACGTGCTAAAAATTTACAAAAGACAATAGTTTGTTATACTTAAGTTGTTGTCTGACAATTCAGCAACAAGTTTTTCACTTTTCACTTTAAGTTGTTATTGTTTTTCTTTATGTGACTTGAATTGACTTGAGTTGAGTTGAGTTTTTATATTTGTTTTTAGTTGAGTTGACTTGATTTAAGTTTGAGTGTCACGTCGTCATTCGAAAATGTTTAGGTACATGATAACTTTCCTTGTAATATAAATTTATTGTTAAAGCATTTAAGAAAGAAGTTGGCAACATTTTGCATAAATATATAAGTCTTTTGTGAAAATGTATTTTTGAATTTATGAACAGATTTTTGTTGATGTTTTTTTTTTTACACTAAATAAGATTGAACAATTTGTGAATGTTAATGAATGAAGAGGAGGCAGCAAATCACATCATATCATAAAATAATGAAAGTGATTTGCGTGCTTGAAATTTAGAAAAAAAAAAAACTTTTTCGAAAATCAGCAGCAGCGGTACAAAACCAGCAGATATTTTCAACTGGCAACTTGTCATGTTGCATACACAAAATATTAAGTAAATAATCAGAGTTTGCTGCCCACGCAGATGGAAGTAAAATTTGTAGGAAAGTAAGCATTCGCATAATTTATAAAACTTTCAAATTTTGATTGCAAAGAATATTTATGAAGTTTATAAGGAGGAATAATATATATATTTAAATTTATATAAAATGCCATTTTTGAAATTTAAAATGAGGAAATTCATTTTACTATTTAAATTTATAGAAAGTTTCACAAGTTTTCATTAATTCTTATGTGTATAGTTAATTCCTATTGAGCATATTGAGAGGATTTTACTATCTTGCTTCCAAATGGAAGCCAACGTCTGTGATTGGTTAACTGAAAGCATAGAGTCAATTTTCAGTTTTAAAGTGAACTTTATCTACGTGAATTATGTAGGTCATATTTATTTATTGTTGTAAATTAAGTAATTCTACCATTCAGCTAAAATTTTTGCAGAACTTTAAGTGTGAAAATATTATTTTATAAAATTAAAGGGAATGAATCTCTATATTAATTTTTTACATTTTTTTTTTTTGCACTACCAAAGTGAAATGACCTAAACCAAAGTAATAACAAACAAAACCAAAATCAGCATTTTCCATATAAAAACACATAAGTTGTAAGAAAAACCTTTAAAGAAAAGTGTCTAAAAACATGTGATTAGTTACGAACAAAATTAGCCACAACAAAAGCTACACAGACTTGCAAATTATAATAAAAAAAAATCGCGCATAATTGAAAACAACTCTGTGTGTCTGTGTGCTTGAAGCAGACAGTTTCCAGAACCTTTTCACATTCCACATAATTTACTACTAAAACTAAAAAAAAAAGAAAAAAACAACCTGATCAATACGACGAAAAATGCGACTCTTTACAACAACAGCAACGATACCTGCAACATCAGCAGCCGCCATAGCAGCAACATCAACACCAAATACTATTGAAAATGATGCCACACTCGAGCGTGACATCATAGAAAATTCACATATTTTAGGTGAAAAAGAAGGCATCAATGGTGGTTGCAGCAGCAGCACCAGCACCAGCACCAGCAATACCAGTCGCAGTAACAGCAGCAGTCACAATGATGATGACATAGTTGCTACTGAACAACAACATATGCATAATTTAAAGATGAAAACGACCAGCAATAATATAATGAGTGGAGGAAGGCGTAGTAGCAAAAACAAGAATAGCCACAGTAGCAAAAATATCAACAACAAAAGCAACAGCAACAACAATAAAAAACATAAAACACAAAATTCTAACAAAACGACAACAACAGCAGCAGCAGCAGCAACAACAATGAACAGTTTTCAACAACATTACGATTCAACAGTAGCAACAGTAGCTGCAGCAATTCCAGTTGCAGTTGCACTACCAATAAAATCAAGGTCTCTAGAACGTTATGCTAAACCACCGCACACTTTGCACTCACACATGGATGAAACTTTAACACCAACAACATTTACACAGCGACGTCGTTTCTTTTCACCATTCAAATCGATGAAACGACGTAGTCGTAGCAGTAGCAGCAGTGGCGGTGGCAGCGGCAGTTATAGTCGTGACTGTGACGTTGTAATAATGCAACAACAACAGCAGCAGCAGCAGCAGCAGCAGCATCAGCAATCACAATTACAGCAGCCACAAATACAACACACACATGAACAACATTATCAGCATCCTCACTTGCAGCACTTGCAACAGCAACATATACAAACGATAACAACCACAACAACAAGCTCACAAAGCGGTGATAGCGGCACTGGTGGCACTGAACTCGAACAGGATTGTAGTCGTACCTCGGCAGCGGCTAGCAGTCAATTGAGCTTAAGCTATTCACAATTAAGCAGTAGCGATGAGGAGAACAGCAACAGCAGCCATGCTAGTGATAATGATGATGATGTTGATGATGATGATGTTGTCGATAATGTTGATAATGAACTAGCAGTTATTGTTGTACACAATGTTGCTAAGAACGTAAATGTTTCAGAACATGTTGACAACGATGATGATATAAATTTCATTGTTTCGGTGGAAGATTTAGATGCATCATTTGCCGCTACCACAGCAGCAGAAGCAGAAGATGAGGAGTCTGAGGAAGAGCAACGTTTCTACTGTGGTGACATTACTTTAGTCGATGATACATATTCGAATTATGACCCGAAAAATGATGCGGAACGTATGTTTTTGCAAGTGGTTGGCATATTGCGCGATGAAAAAGAGGTTTGTTGTTTAATTTAAGTAAATTTATAAATGAAATGTATAACGTGCATTAGCGGTTGTAAGGGGAGAGGGAGAGGGAGGGGGAGGGGAGGAGAGGCGAAGGAGGGCAGGAGGTAAAATCCTTTTTCTCATACATTTTAATTATTTATGACAAACCTAAAAAATAAATTGAGCCATGTAATATTAGCCCCCATTTCGAAAATTTCAAAAACCGCTAGTGTACTCGTGCATGTATATCTATGCACAGCATATACATATGTACTTATATACGTATAAAATACTCATTATATTCATCCTCTAAAATAATGACGAATTTTAATTGATGATACTTTGTGGTTGTCGATGAATGCAACAAAATTTCGTTTAAATATTTAGTGTTTTATTTAATAAATAATTTATTTGAGCATAAATTTTATTACAATTTTATTGAAGAACTGTGATGCGGGCGAATAAGTGGATTTTGCAAATTTTAATTACACTGGCCAACAAAACCCAATTTCTTTGCCTTGAGAGTTTTTCAAGAAGAATATACCGGGTGACAATCGTAAAGTGACGCACACATTTCAGCAGTTATTTTCAAAAGGACTTACTTCCATTAAGTACAATTAAGTGTTAACATTGCTGAATATATAAGCATTCATTTGAACCCCACCTCATTCAATATAACCTCCTTTAGCCTGCACACATGCCTTCAATCGATCCGGAAATCGTAGGACTGTTCGCCGCAGGACTTCCTGATCAATTTCAGTCCAGGCTTTCTCTAATGAATTTGTCAGCGACTCCAGACTGTGGTGTTGAGATGCACAAGCCTTACTCTCTAAAATACTCCAAATAGAGTAGTCCATTGGATTCAAGTCTGGGGAGTATGGTGGCCATTCTTGAGATGTTATGAATCCAGAAAAATTGTCTTTTATCCATGTTTGCGTTAATTTTGCCATGTGGGAAGGTGCAGAATCTTGCTGGAAAGTCCAGTTTTCATTTCCAAATGTATCTTGGGCCCAGGGAAGAACATGTTCATTTAAAATGCTCCGATAAACAACCTGGTCAATTTTAACACCCTCTTCAACGAATATTAGAGGGGTTCTGGCATTAGCGGAAACTCCAGCCCATACCATAACGGAAGCTAGCTTTTGAACTCGGCCAGCAGTCCTATTTTGTTGCGATGATGATGTTAGCCACATTCGGTCATTTTGCGCATTGAAATGTTGTTCAACCGTGAAAATTTTTTCATCTGTAAACAAGATATTTTCAACATTTTTTAACACGGAGGAGCGTAGCAACGCCTTGCATCTTTGCAGTCGCAAATCTTTCTTTTTTTGTGTCAGATCTTGAGCTTTTCGGAGCTTGTACGGCTTAAGATTAAGCTTTGATTTTGCAATGATTCGCACTGTTTCACGGTTTACTCCCACTTCCTTAGCGATTTTTCTCATTGAGCGCCTTGGATTTCGCTTGATTCGTTTACGAATTTTTTCTGTTAAACCATTAGTGGCAACTGTTGAAAATTTTCCCCGGTCTCTATCGCCAAAACCCCCAGTTTCATTATATCGAATAATAGCTCGGTCTACCGTACGACTTGACAAATTTAAAGCCTCTGCAATTTGACGGCTACTATAATTTGCCAAATGAAATTTCATAATTTCACGACGAATATTTTCCTTGTCCATTTTTATGGAAATTTCAAAATGTAATAACGAAAATTCAAATGAAATTAAAAGCAAAGCCAATGATGAATGAATTTGCTTTTTAAATTAAAGTAACGGTAAATGGCAAAGCTTGCTGCAGAGTATTAAACTTGCGTCACTTTACAATTGTCACCCTGTATATTTATTAAAATTAAATAAAACATGCTTGGTGTATAAGAGCAAACAACTCATTATTAAATTCTAAAAATTTTTACTTCTACATTACCAAATCACATTAACCCCCTGTCTTCTAATTTTTTAGTCTTTTAATACAGCATCTTTTATTACTATGAATCTTTAAATTATTTAGAAAAGTTTAGCATATTTTTTTCAGAATATTACATTAACTAAAAGAAAGAGAGCATTTGACGTTGCATAATTACAGTCGTTCATTTTTGACCCGCGCTCTTAATATAAAACACTCTTATTTTTTTCACATATTCATTAACTACAGTTTTATTTATTTTACCTTAATTCAAAAATCTAAACAGTTTCATTTTGCTGCCAAATATTTACTAAATTGCAGCGAAAAAAAATTTGTTGCACAAACTGTCAAAAATTTCACCCAAAATATATAAACATCAATCTAAAAGAGAAAAAATCATTTTAATTAATTAAAGCATTTTTGCATGCACCGACAAAATGATTTACAATTACCATTTAATGAATTGTTGATGAATTAAACAATGTTGCTGTTACTTTTGCTGGCTGTTTTTATATGTAGTTATTGTAATTGTTGTTATTTATTTCGAAGATACAGACATGCATATAAATTACAATTCATTATAATGTCTGCCCGAAAATACAACAATAACAACAATGAATATGCTGCAATTTTAATGTAATACAGAAATTTTTTTATTACATTTATAACACTCAAAAAACACACACAAAAATTTAAAATGATAATTACGTGTAAATATTAAAATAATTACATATAGTGGAATGAATGGGTGGAGAATTTCTTTCCAACTTCTAGCTCTCCGGAAGTATTGCTCAAAGAAAGTGAGTTGTACATAAAGGTGCCAATCAGTGCTGTCGTTTTGAAAATTTTAAGGGGAGGAATTTTTTCATTCAAGCAGAGGATTTCGCTTTACAGGGGAGGAATTTTACAAAATGTTTTACAAATTTTCAAATAAGTATTACTTAGATAATTGCAAACAATTGCACTAATGTATAGGAATTTTATTAGAAAAAAATACAATTTTTTTTTCACAAAAAATTTTTTGTTACAACTTCAGTCATACTTAAAGCTAAAAAATTTATGAAAATAAAACAAATTCATATAAAAACCAAATATTCCTTCTTTGGAAACAAACGGTAGTATCAGTAAATATTTTTAAGAATATTAGTAAATAATAATAATAAAAAAGCAATAATGATTAAAAAACTACAACAAACTAGTCTTCCTTCTCCTCAAAACCGGGTAAAAAAAGTAGAATGTTATGTGTGGTACTTTGAACCAGCTTAATCCAAGGTACTTAGTTGGAGGCATCATTTTTTTTTTTTTTTTTTTTTTTGTAGCTTTTCTTACCAACCATTACTGCATTAACAGTTGCAGTCAGGAAGCAATTTCGTTTTTTGTCTTTTATTAGACGACCTCGATAGTCTAGTGGATAGTGCACTAGACTTTCATCCAGAAGGTTGCGGGTTCGATTCCCGTCTTGGTCTGGTGGTCAATTCTCATAAACTTCTTATATTCACTATAGATATGAAGTGGATGAGAATTATAAGAATGTGTACAAGTACACACCTTGGTTGGTAATGGCAAGACCACCGAGCTGATAAAAAATTGCCACATAGCCGTTCGGAATCGGCGTTAAACTGTAGGTCCTACCATCGCCACTGTGGTCTAGTGGAAGAGCGCCAGACTCTTGTTTCTGGAGACCCGAGTTCGATTCTCGGCTTGGGTATGTTTCTTATCTATCTTTCTTTCTCCCTTCCTTTCTTTCTTTCTTTCTTGGGGCTTTGGTACAAAAGATCTTATAGGTCGCAGTGCCTGACTTTCGAGTCGTCCTTCCTTCCATAATAAATAATAAATAGATTCAATTGAGAAAAATTCTATTTGCCGCTGCACTGCTATGTGGAAAACTTAAAATTGCTCCAACTAATTTTTCCAGTTTTGAAAGCATTTTTTTGTTTTTAAAGCATTCTTTAAACGAAAAATTTCACACCAAAATTCTTCCAGTTCCAAATCTAATATATATAAATAAATTCATTACTAATTTATGGATATTTATTAAATATGCATACTTACTTTTACGCGGTTTTTCTACTATTGATTTCAATTGTCAAAAATTAAAAGCATTAACCCAAAGACAAAAAAAAGCTTCTGGAAATGGAACACGAAGTTTTGTATTTTGACAGTAATCCAGCCATAAATAAAGTTGAGCTAGTCATAGTAATAAAATATTTCACAGGCAGAAACTAAAGTAACCCAACAGAACATATTTAGTTTATGATTTACGTTTACAACCAAAAATTCAAGAATACAACCCAAAAATTCAAGAATATGAAATAGGAGGATTTTTTCCGATTGGGGAGGACAGGAATATTGAGATTTGAGCGGAGTACAAATACTTCGATCCGAGCATTGCTGCCAATTTCAAACACTCTCAATAATGTGTTATTTTACTTGAAGATTTTGATTTGTGAGAGTATGATTAAAGTTAGTTTCTCTCTCTCTGAAAATAGAAACATGTATTTAGTTTCTTTTTATTGGGCCTCGTCTTATCCCAATTTTCACTAATTTTATAATTTTCCAATCAAAAAATATCATAAGAATAAGAAAACGTCTTCCTTGTGAGGATCACAGCAATTTTAGAGAGATCGAGTCACAATTGATTAAGGGGACATTCCACTAATATTTTAGAATAGTGTTCTTAAAACTATAAGGAACCCAGAAGTCAAAAAGAAAAAAAATCTATATTCTTCAAATTTAAAACTGGAATGTCTAATAATGTCTAGTCACAAACATATAGACTGCCCAATCAAATTGAATTCTAAGAGCAATTTACTCTCACCGTCTGATGCTCAAAGCTTTGACCACCAATCACATTGATTTAATTGGTTTTTGAGATCGAATTTCTGTAACCATTTGATACTCATATATTTAAGCACCAATGAAATTTTTTTGTTTATTTTCTTACACATTTACAATTCTCTTGATTATTGTAAAAAAAATTCTGTTGATTCATGATTTGCATATAACTTAGTAAAAAAAAAAAATCTTAAATGCATTAAAAGCTTAAAGTTTTAAATGCATTTTCAAAAGAAAATAGTTTAAGAACTTTCAGTATCTACAGAAAAAATGCTGCTATTTTTAACCTTAAAATATTTTCCTAATGGAATTCTGCTATTAGCAAAACGACAACAAACAAAACAAAAACAACAAGAAATTATGTTGCATATTTAATAGAAAGAAATCAAGCAAAAGTAGCGCGAAAATTTTCTCCCCCATTTTCTGCATACTTAGCAGTAGTAAAATTTAAAAGTTGTAATGAAAAGTTTCCAGCTTCCACCGGCTGCCACTGTACAATATTTTTCCGCCCACTAATAACCCCTAGCTAGCCCAGTAGTATCATTTTGTTATGCAATTTTTTTTTTTTTTTTTTTAATATAATTTAACTTAATTATGAAAAATTAAAAATGATTGCAAAATGAAAACAGCAGTTCGCATCTTTCAAAATATTTTGCCAACATGCAGAGCAAAAACAGCAGCATATTGTTAGTCAATGCTTTAACTAGTTATTCTGACAGTAAACTTTCATTTCATATTTACTTCATTTAAAAGTTTTACGTTTATTGAAATCTTCTCTTTTGCCAAAAAATATATGTATATTAACTTAATTGTTTTTCTATTGTTATGAAATGCAATCCTATCTCCAAAGCTTCAAATATCTTATTTATAGGCCAAATATATTTATGTTAGCAGCAGTACGCAGATCTTTACATAGTTCAAAATGATTTCCTGTCTTTTTAATGCCACGCCCAGATGTCGCCGCTATGGTTTCCAAGGCAACATCCAACACAGATGTTAAATAAAAAGCAAGAAAAAAACTTTGAATTTTTTTATTTTCAAAAGCCATCGGGAAAGCGAAAACGATGCACTAATTTAAAAATATATATATCAAAATGTTTCTTTTTTCAAAACCTTTCCTAAAATTCATTTAGAAATTCAAACAAGGATTTAAAATTGTAGAATCTGCTGCAAACAAATTTTCGTTAAATGCTTGGCACTATTTTTTTATTTTTTAAATACTTTAAATTACACAGTCCAACAAATTAAAACTTTTTGGCTGCAACAGAATAGCCACTCTATAATTCTGAAAGGGTATGTTGAATAGACCGTTTTTGTAAAATAAACTTATAGTCCAGCACGTCTCAGTTTTTTTTTTTACAGTGGGTCAAAGTCTTCTTATTTTGGTCGAAGGGAGCTGAATACTAAGTGCAAAAAGTGTTATAAATTGATGTCTGAGGAAAATCTTATTGGCAAAGCGGTATAGTAGTATTTTACAAGGGTCATTTCTGTAGAACATTTTAACCCTTTAGTCCCTCGTTTTATGGGACAATTTGACCCTTTTTTTTATGAAAACCTCAAAAGTCCTTTCAAAAGAGACATTTAAGTATTAAAATATTCCACAAAAATATTTGCCAGAAATTTTCACTAGGGGTCACCAAAGACATAAAAGTCATATATATAACGGTTAACACGGCTGATAAAAGGAAATCCTGTTGGATATTTTTTTTTTTTATTAAATTTCACTTTTAATTAAAATTAAAAACTTCGGGCGTCAATAGATTAAGCGACTCCTATGAGGAATATTTTTTTTTTTTTTTTTAATATTTTTTTGCAAATTTTACATTTGTTAAAAAAAAATAGACTTAAGGGGTTTCGCCTTTAAGTAATCCGTATAAGGAGGTTATTGTAAGACGAAACAATATTTTTGCGTTTCAAAAATTAGTTCTATGAACTATGAAATAACTTTCGGCTTAGAAGATGTAACCTTCTGTGGTCCCATTCGATTTTCAATAGGGATAATTTTTTCAATACAATGAGCCCCCAACTGTTTACCCAGTGTCTATCACTCTAAAGGAAAGTCAAATCGAATTTTTGCTGCATTTAGACCGGAATTAACATCAAAACTATGAGTCCTGGGTCTCTGGGAAAGCAAGAAACCCAGATTAGGTTAGGTTGAAGTGGCTGTTGAGAGACACACTTCGGACTGAAAGGCCCATTGTGATACCACATAGTTAGACCCACAATTTAACACCGATTCCAAACGGCCATGTGGCAATTTTTTATCAGCTTGACTGTTTTGCCATTACCAACCAAGATGTGTATTTGAACACTTTCTTATAATTCCCAGGAGTAAAACAGAAAATCTGAGTATAGAGTCGGAATCATGAAAAAGCTATTTCATCTCGGTAACTTAATATCACTAATGCTTGACTAGATGATTGCCAGTTGTCTCAGTTTCAATTCCCAGATTCGATTCATTTTCCATTTGTGATTTACTATTGTACTATACTATGAGTTTCATTTTACTACTAACGCTTTTTTTTCGTTTTAAAAAACATAACTTAATTATGAAAAATGATTGCATGATGAAACAGCAACAACAGAGCATAATCATTGAACAAAATGCAAAGCAATAGCTACAACACCTACACATTAGTAGTCAGCGTTTTAGTTAGCTATTCTAAAAATTAGTCATTTTAAGCAATCTCTCTTTCATTTTAAACTTCCTCTCAGTTTATTTCAATTACTTTGTTCTTTTCACCCATTAAAATCTTTAACATTCATTAAATTTGACCATTTACATTAATTGAATAAATGACGCTTAAAACTTTATCACAGCAAAAAAAAAAAAAAAGAGGAGAAAATCACCGGAAAAAATATTGCTTGAAACAAACGTGCATGCAAGCTTTTTTTCTGAGCGATGAACGAAAGGATATAGGCTGCATTTCCCCGTAGTTATACTTTTAAATTGAATTTATGTTAAAGTGTAGTTAAGTTGAATTGTTATGGCACTTTATTGAAATGTTTTCATTTAAAATAATTTTTAAAAGTTCATTTAAATACCTTTTAATTGTAATTTATACATGTGGATAGAACTGTTTGAAATTAAAAAGGCAGCTCGGTTTTTTTTTTTTTTTTTTTTTTTGTATGAGGTTTTTGGGATTAATAGATGATAATTTAAATGAAATACAAATCGATGGAATTTGTTAAAGCTAGGCTAGGTATGTGCAGGAATTTTTTAAAATTTCTTATCCGAGCGTTATAAAAATAGACAAAATTCAGCAGTTCTTACTGAAGTTTTTAAATAAAAATTTTTGAAATATTATAAACTTACTGAGTATTTGGGTAGCAACTGATTGATTGAGCTGTTACGTACTTGGAGATTTTTAAATCAATTTTCAAAGAAGTTTAACAAAAACTGTTTTTCTTCACATTTTTACCAGTTTATCTCATACTCAGCATCATACCTTAATTTTGGAATACATTCTGTCAAATAAGTAAATTCGGAATCATCGGAATGGCGCGCCAAAAATGAGCCGAAACCGAAATCGCAACGCACACAAAAGGTTGACTTGTTCTTAATGACGCCGTAACCAAACTAAATGACACATAGCAATAAAATTTACAGAATAGTGGTTGACAGTTGTGCCAACCTGGGAAAAAAAATTTTTTGAAATATTCTCAGAGGGAAAATTTAAAATGAGAACTTAAAACGGGTACTTATTTGACAGAATGTATTTCTCTAGTTATTTTTGTACGAATTATAAAAATCAATGCAGTAATTTAGAAATTAATGAGCAAAGCACCTAATAGTAGGCACAAAAAACTTTTTTCCTGCAGTTACCTTTGGTTTTTTAATTTTTAAATTTTTTTTAGGTTTTTCTGTCTTTTTCTTTCTTAACCCTTCGGAGGGCGCGCTCTGAAAAGTTACACGCGCCACGACAATTTAGCCGCAAGGTGAATTTCATAGTATCAACCGCAATTTTTCTTAGTTATAGCAAAAAAATCATTAATGTAAAACAACTGATTGCTTTTTAGTGCTTTTTTAGAAATATATTTCAAGCATTTATTTTTAAATATTTATTTGTCATCGTTTTGACTTTGAAAAAATTTCATCAACTTGAATTTTTTTGTTACTCAAGAGGGCGCGCCGCGGCAAATTAGCCGCAAAAGCGAGATACCATTTTTTAAACACAAATAGCCAGTGTGGCCAATTTTTATTTTTCAAAATCCGCTAAAATGAAGAATAAAACGTTTATTTTCTTTAAAAAAAAAGCGTTAAATTTGTTTCCTTATAAAAGTGCCAGAAAACTCAATACATTTAAACTTTTTCACTAATACAGGCACACATCTGATACTTCTAGTCAATGAAAATTTCTTCGATTTTTCGAAGCTATTTTAAATTGAAAAAACGCCGTGAGTGCTAAATCACTTTTTTCCGCGTTTTTATTTTCAAAAAGCACTAAAATCAGCGGTAAAAGTGCTGAGTTGGCCACACTGCAAATAGCAGTTAAAACGATGTAACACAGAAACCAACGGCTAACGGTAAACCACTTTGCATCTCAAAACTTACAAAGTCAATTGAGTGACAGCGGTCGGCTACTATGATTTGTATTTGAAAAACACAAAATAAACAATTTGCGGCTAATCTGCCGCGGCGGCGCGCCCTCCAAAGGGTTAAATTGAAAAATCAAAGTTTACTATAGTTTTCGTACACATTTTTATCTGCTCAACTAATAAGGTTTGCCCATTATTAAAGGATGTGAATACATTCGGAGTCTTTCAGAAAAATTGTGAGTCTCGCCCGGAAAAAATTATGAAATTTTGTGGCAGGTATATTGATTTTCAATAAATAAAAATTGAAGAAACTATAAAAATCGTGAGATCCATAACACGAACTTCTGTTGCCATTCAATCATACATACATAAAATCAATAAAAATTATTCAAAAAATTAATTAATCTTGTACGCAGAGGTGCTTGGGTTCATATCTCGGCACGCTCAAAAAATCAAAAATAGAAAATAAAAATTTTTCTGCACGGCACCACCTCCTGGCTGGCAATGGCAAACTTCCGAGAGTGCCTATGAAAAGTTTTTCATTTCGCCTTTCGGATTCGGCATAAAACTGTAGGCCCCTTCCGTTCGTGTGTAAATATAACTCACACAACATGAATGGATGCGAAAAGCTCGGCCTTGGCCCTCCGGGGGTTGTTGTGCCATAATAGCAGTAGTAGTAGAACCCCAAAATCACCCCCCTAAATACGACTTTGCTTATATAATATATAAATCTTAAAGTTTCAGCTTTTTTGTAACATACAATTCTTGTTATCCCCCCACTATAGACCTTTAAACCACCATATAATTAGATATTCATTATTTCTACAATCTTTCTTCTTCGATTGCCTAACTTGCTTTTATTTTCATTTTAAATTGTATGTGAAATTCGGTTCGCAGTTACTTTCCGCAATACGTAAAATTTAACATAAAATGGTTTACCACAAAATTCCCCTTTACACATGTGACCATAATATATTGTACACATATTCGTAAGTATGAAATACACACCAATAACACAACTACATATTTAATGCTGAAATATTTATATATATACATACATACATGTGTTATTACTACATGGGATATGTAAAGCAATCCTTGTGAAAACGCAACAATAATTTCCAAATGTATTTACTACTTACAGGGTGACAATCGTAAAGTGACGCACACATTTCAGCAGTTATTTTCAAAAGGGCGTACTTCCATTAAGTACAATTAAGTGTTAACATTGCTGAATATATAAGCATTCATTTGAACCCCACCTCATTCAATATAACCTCCTTTAGCCTGCACACATGCCTTCAATCGATCCGGAAATCGTAGGACTGTTCGCCGCAGGACTTCCTGATCAATTTCAGTTCAGGCTTTCTCTAATGAATTTGTCAGCGACTCCAGACTGTGGTGTTGAGATGCACAAGCCTTACTCTCGAAAATACTCCAAATAGAGTAGTCCATTGGATTCAAGTCTGGGGAGTATGGTGGCCATTCTTGAGATGTTATGAATCCAGAAAAATTGTCTTTTATCCATGTTTGCGTTAATTTTGCCATGTGGGAAGGTGCAGAATCTTGCTGGAAAGTCCAGTTTTCATTTCCAAATGTATCTTGGGCCCAGGGAAGAACATGTTCATTTAAAATGCTCCGATAAACAACCTGGTCAATTTTAACACCCTCTTCAACGAATATTAGAGGGGTTCTGGCATTAGCGGAAACTCCAGCCCATACCATAACGGAAGCTGGCTTTTGAACTCCGCCAACAGTCCTATTTTGTTGCGATGATGATGTTAGCCACATTCGGTCATTTTGCGCATTGAAATGTTGTTCAACCGTGAACATTTTTTCATCTGTAAACAAGATATTTTCAACATTTTTTAACACGGAGGAGCGTAGCAACGACTTGCAGCTTTGCAGTCGCAAATCTTTCTATTTTTGTGTCAGATCTTGAGCTTTTCGGAGCTTGTACGGCTTAAGATTAAGCTTTGATTTTGCAATGATTCGCACTGTTTCACGGCTTACTCCCACTTCCTTAGCGATTTTTCTCATTGAGCGCCTTGGATTTAGCTTGATTCGTTTACGAATTTTTTCTGTTAAACCAGTAGTGGCAACTGTTGAAAATTTTCCCCGGTCTCTATCTCCAAAACCCCCAGTTTCATTATATCGAATAATAGCTCGGTCTACCGTACGACTTGATAAATTTAAAGCCTTTGCAATTTGACGGCTACTATAATTTGCCAAATGAAATTTCATAATTTCACGACGAATGTTTTCCTTGTCCATTTTTATGGAAATTTCAAAATGTAATAACAAAAATTCAAATGAAATTAAAAGCAAAGCCAATGATGAATGAATTTGCTTTTTAAATTAAAGAAACGGTAAATGGCAAAGCTTGCTGCAGAGTATTAAACTTGCGTCACTTTACAATTGTCACCCTGTATATTGTAAATATACATAAATATGTAAACTACCTGTAGTATGCAATGCATACTTGTGCGAGTATTTGCAACACTGTTATGATAATTATATAAACTACTATATATTTTTAATTGCACATATTATATACGAGTATACAGTTACTTTATTAAATATTAAAATTAATAATAAAAAAAAAAATTATGCCAAATGAAATGAAAGAGAAAAAAACTGAAACTGACATTAAGCATTTCATTAAAATGGTACTTTATTCCCTTTTTTTTGTTTTTTTAAGGAGCTTATAAAAGTGTAGTATTATTTTTTATGACGTACTAATTAAGTGTAAAAATATCACAATTTCGCGTTTCTTTTTTTTTTTTGAAATTTCTTCTCTCTTTTTTTTTTTTTTTTTTGGTAGAGTATTGGCAAAGTATCTGTCTTTGTCAGTACTCTGTCCAATAATACTCTTTTATTTTATTGCAAAAATAAATAATACTACAAAAGTATAAAATTGTCACATTAATTAGCTTGTTAAATGTGCTGCTGCTCACTGTCAAGCGTTGCCTTTTTCATTTTACTGACTATGGTTTTTTGCTACCTTTGTCTTTTGTGTGTTTCGAAAATAAGCTTATAAAAACATAAGCTACGCAAAAAAAAAAAAAATATTTTTAAAATTTTTTTTAATATTCCTTTTTTGCATAGGTACTTTTTAAATGCCGTGCTTTCCAATGCACAAACATAAAAGGATGATGATAATTTGCTGTTTTTTTTTTTTTTTTTTTTTGTAACTTTTTCTTTTATACATATGTACATACTTACATATTACTTACTGCTCTATGTTCTCATTTTCAAAGTTAAGTATGAAATATGAAACTACTTACTATACTTGTTTGCAGGGCCGTAGCCAGAAATTTTTTTCGGGGGGGAGGGGGTTTCATTAGAAGAAAATATTCATAAATAATTTTTATCAAACTGATTTTTAAATACAATAATTTAAATCGATGATACATTTGATGAACCCTTTTAGACTAAGGACAAAATTAAATAAATGTCTTAAAACTTAAGGAAAAATTTTCCGATTTTTTTTAATCTTAACCTCAAAAATACGGCCAAAAGCGACAAAAAAAATTCAATAAATAATTAAATTAAATTTTTTAATTTTTTAATGTATTTTTTTTATCGCGAAGGACATAATTTCGTTAACACATTAACTTCCCACTACCCAACTTCCATGTACCCAACCTCAAAAAAACTACCAAAAATAGTAGAGGCTAATTTTTTTCAAATGATCATCATTGGGAATTTGAGCCATTATCAATGATAAGGAACCCGGATGAGGTTGGCTTATATTCCCTAAATTCGTGAAGTCACAGCATTGAAATTGGTCTTTCTAGTCGTGGTGCTCTGAGCAATAGTGGGAGATGGAGTTTTTGCGAAAGAATTTTTCACGTTGAACACGAATCTGAGGACAAAAACTTTCCATCACGTCACGTTTTAGGAAAAAATTAGGTCAAGCAAGTCTAATTTTACAAGGATCCGATATTTTTTTTATTTTTTTTTTTATTAATTTTTAAACTTTTCAAACTGATTTAGGACGAAACTTTAAACCAAAACAGGAACTGACCTAGAAAAACTATGAATGCAGGAGTGCTCAGTATCACCTTCTCTTTTTGAGTCCGTAGTCAAACCTCATGTCGAAGAAAACAAATCGGATTTGAACGCATAGTGTAACTAAGATTTCAAATTTATTTTTTATATTTGAATTTTTAGATAAAAAAACCGATGGAAGTTAAAAATATCGTTAAATAGATTCTATTTTGACTTTTTCCCCATCCATTGGCAATTAATCTCAAAAATTAGAAAAAAGTTTCCACATTTCGGGGGGGGGGGGGGGGGTAGGTCAGAACCCCCAAAACCTCCCCCCTAAATACGGCCTTGCTTGTTTATACTTATGGTATATATACATACATACTTAGTCAAAACTTTAATACTATCTTTTTTTACTAAAACTATTAATTTCTACTTATTATTTTTATGTTTAAAGAAAAAATAAAATAGTCAGAACAGCAGCAGCCCTAGCAATAATTTTCTAAAAATTAATAATATTATAGGAAACTTTGGTATGCACCAAGATTAAATTGTTCAAGTTTCTCTGACTAGAAATAAAGGATAAACTGTTTTAAATTTTTAGTGACTGCAACTGGAACGATGGGTGAAACATTGCCTATGTCATTCAGGCGATCGAAGAAACTTGTCATCAGTAATTGAAGGTACCGTTTTTTAAGAGGCGTAACAAATGCTTTAGAGAATCATTCATTTTTCTAACACAGCAGACACCACAGAAGTCATTTCTCATGTAGTCTTTGAATTTCATTAAAGTGGCTTGTCTTGGATAGGGTTACCAACCGTTCTCTCTTCAGACTATATTCTTTTTTGTTCTCTATTTTTTAAATTTTAGTGCCAAAACTATTCATTCTTACTAATTATAGGTACGGTGGCTTGTTTCAAAGAATGATATCCAGAATCAGAGCAAATCCGTTAAAAAAAAAATGGGACAGCCGTGCCCCTTAACACAAACTGGATACCTTGGTTAGACTGTAAATGGTCATATTTTCGAGATATGACTTTTTATTTGTTTTTTGCGGATAAGGGGGTAACAAATGGGCCTACCGCATTGTCAAAAGTGTCGTCACACCAATGGTATGTGGGGCTCTCACCCAACAAAAACTTTTCCCTTGTTTGGACTTATACCCATCCTGGGTATATGGCTTTCGCATTCCTTCAGGATTTGATATGACCTTGAGTATGTGGTAAATTAACATGGGCAGATATTTTTGATAAGATACGGGGAATGAGGTACAAAAGGTATTGGGCTGTAGGAGGATCTAGAGATTCATTTTAGATACATATTTTTCAATATGATCTTCGCTAAAGCGCCCCGTTGAACAATTTTTTGTTGTTAGAGTCTTTCGTTTCTGTATCTCATAAGGAGGTTTTTTTGGTCAAGAAAACTAATTTTTGATATCTATTTTATAGGAGACCTCCGCTTGGGCGCGCCACTTATCTTTTCTTTTTTTTTTGTAATCTTTGGAGTTTTCCGCACCAAAATGAGGTAGGTATATAGAGGGTATCAGACAGTGTTTTTGGGGTTAAAAAATACATTTTTTATATTTATTTTTCTCCTACGGCCACCGTTAGGAAGCACCACTGAACAGTTTTTTGCATTTTTACACCATTAGATAAACTATTTCGACCATTCTTGTCAAGAGAATTGGAAAAACATGGAGAAAGGTTTCATCAGATAGACCTATCAATAGAAATTCGATATCAAAATAAAAAATTAAGCTTCATGCTTGCTGATCTTTGCTGGTTGCTGAAGAGAGACATTGAAAAATTAAGGGAAAAGGAATTAGAGCTTTTGGGAAATAATTCAATTTAAAAATAGATCTGAATATGATTTTTTCAACAAAAATTTAAATAAAACTTTTCTTTTTATCCCTAAAAGTATGCAATCATGCTAAAAAATAAAGAAAAGTGTATTAAAGGATTACAATGATAATTGTTTATCTTTCTGAAAAGTCCAGCATCAACATAACTAAATAAAATACATTTCTTGAAGATCAAACCGCCCATTCTTCCATTATATCTCGCCAAATATGACGAAAATTGTAACTTTAATCTAACTTTGTGGCAAAATCAAATGAGATTTACTAAAACTGACTTAAAATTTGAGTTTAGCGACCCAAAATTTTATAATTTAACCCTTTCGGCACCATAGAAACACCAGAGTAGATAGTGCAAAACCGAAACCGGATTCATATTGTCTGACCCCAATTTTTTGTTACAATTTTTTATCAAAACAGGCATCTTAAGGCTTGAACTTTTATGGGTCACCAGAGATCCAGTGGCCCTCAATGGGAATTTTTTATGAATTTTTGCTGTATATTTTTATTAGATATTTTTTAAAGATAGACAAAGTAACTTAGTATTAATTTTTCCCTTAACTCTTTCTCAACCATAAGGAAATTAGAATCAATAGAGCAAACAAAAGTCCAGATTCGTATCTTTCGACCCCCATTTCATTGTAAAAAAAGTTTTTAAAAAATTTCCATTGAAGGTTGTAGCATAGCAAAACTTGTATTTCCAAAAAAGTACACAAAAATTTAAAAATATGGGATATTATGTTTGAGTAAATAGTTTTTTCCACAAAATATTAAAAATTTGGTGTATTTGAACAAATTTTTTAAAAATTGTGAACGAATGATCCGCTATAGTACCGTTACCAAAAAAAATATTTGCAAATTTTTTTTATTGGAATTAAAGAACCATCAATTTTTCTTTTCAAAAACTTTAAATTTAAAAAAATTTATTGCATAGTTCTAGAAAAATCGCAAAAATTTATCTTGTGACATCGGTGTCACCATGTAACTGAAAGGGTTAATAGTTATATGAGACCGAATCACTGTGCGGTGTATACTTTTCATTTTCTCCCTAACTGTGAGAAAATGAAAAGTATACAAGAAAACGATCCTCTCGATTATCTAACTGTGAGTTTTTAAGTGTACACTGAAAATTAAGAAGAGTAAACATAAGACTTGTGATGAACTGTGATACTGAGTTTTTTTTGCCAAAGTTGTGTGCACTGGCTGTAAAAAAAAAACTCATGGAAATTTGTTTGAAAGTTTATTCTTTTTATTCCCTTAAAATTAAGACCTGGTCAACGAATCCTATCTCAACGTAAATGAATGTCGAGAAAATTCTTGAAACAATTTATATCGATTTTATAGATGGTTGAAAATTTCCACTTGACATTTTTGCACTAAAAAATATCTAAACTTTATACTATTTTTTTGCCTACAAAGTATAGAAAGCCTAGTCTTGAACAGCTTCGATTTTAGTCCAATAAGAGATAAAGTCTAAACGGTGATCTAAAGTTTTCGGCGTACGACTTAAACATAATCCTGTGGATACATTCAATTCATATTAAAGTGTACTTTGGGCAACTGTATTAATGCAACAGTTAACTAAATGTAACTTGGTCTGACTGATTTTCTTAAACCTGTAGTGTCGAAGTAGATGTATAGAAATGTCCCTCCTCTTTTTTATATAGCGTTATTCACCTTGGTCACACGCCCGCAAAAATTATTATAAATATTTCATAGCATATTTAAGTACAGCTTTACAAAAAAATCTCATACTTATTAAACAATTTTTCAAAATTAAAGCATTAAATATTTAGAAACTGAATAAGATGAGTATGTACATAACTGAAACTGAAAGAAATGAACGTTAAGGTTAAGCACCTACTTCAATTGCTAATAGAATTTCCCTGTTAAGTATTCTTTATTTTGCGGTTTTAGATATACACACAGCACACAGCACACGCCACAGCAGGATTTACCACCTACACACGCTCAAATATTAACTCAAGAGTATATGGCAACATTGAACATTCACACACACCACATTCACACACCTCAACTCACCACACCTAAAACCACTTCACTGTTATTTTCTAATAAATATGTACTTCTTCTTTTTATTATAATATTTTTTTCAAAGTAGCGGCAAAAATAGTAAGTAGTAGAAAGAAAAACAAAACGTAATTTTTTTTTTTTTAATAAGCTCAATCATAGAAGAAATGGAAAAAGAAACGGAAGAAGAATTTAGAGAGTGGAAGAAAGCATAAAATACAAGTCGGTGTAGTTGACGAGGATACCATAGAAATGTATTTATTATTTTTATTTTTTTTTTTTTGAAACTTCTTTGCTGTTGGTTGCACAACAAACTCAACAGGAGTTGGTGTTGCTCTATCTCTCAACTCCCTCCCTCAAGTACCTTTAGGACCTACAGCTATGTACTTAGCTACATACATACAACTACAGCATTACTACTACTATTTACTTCTTTTTTTTGCAATGTTGTGTAGCGCTGTGGAAAGGTATTAAATTGCACAATGTTGCGCTTTTCATTCTTTTCATTTTCATTTAAAATTTTGCTTTTTCTTTTTACTTTTTTTTTCTTGTACTTTCTACTTTATGCCTTTTTCTGATTTTTACAAGGATTCCTTCCTTTTTCCTCTCTCCCTCTCTCTCTCTCTACAAATATATTTTTGTTAAAGTTTATAACTGGCAGCAATGATTAAAATATTTAACTGGGATTTATGAAAAAGTAAAATAAAAATAGGTACAAACTATGATGAATGCAACAATTTTAATTTGCAGCGTTGTTTTCTTTATTCTTGAGGTAAGGTAAAACAACAAAAAAATGTATTAAAAAGTACTTGAAAACAGAATTTATAATTATAATATAGAATTCAAATAGCTGTGGTTAGTTAAAGCTATAGTTATCGATAGTATTTTAAATGATTTATAAAAGCATTTCCTACTTTTCGAGGATTTTTTCGTATAATGAGTGTGTTTCTAATATTAAGAACTGCACCGGATAAAATAGTCCATTACATTTCTTCTTTCATATTATGCTATTGAAAGATTCAAATTCAGAAATTTTTATCTTATAAGTTTTGAATTAAATGTCAGAAAATATTATTTCCCGCTTATATTCAATAAAAATTTATTTAACTCAAAAATGGCAAACGAACTAGAAGTGCGAGAAAATAGTATTAAAATTTTTGGAAAGCAACTTCGATTGTCTTTTAAAACAATTGCCAAAGAGGTAGGGGCTAACACTAAAACCATTCAATATTCGATATTCACGCGTTATTAAACGCTTTAAGAACAGATGGCTCGAAAATGGACTGCGGTTCTGGTGCCGGTGTTTTAGGACCCAATACTAGAATCACAATCCCTCTGGGTATTTGGCCCAGTGTCTTTCAAGCCAAAATATACGCAATTGAGACCTGCGCTCATATAAACCTTTATAAAGGTCTTAAAGGCGCAAATATTGTTAATTTTTTCAGGCAGCCAGGCGGCTCTCTTAGCACTCTCTTCATGGAGTTTTTCCTCTAAACTGGTGAAGGAGTGTTTTGAGAGTCTCCAGCGCCTGTCTACCCGTAACAAAGTGACGCTTTGCTGGGTACCCGGCCACTGTGACATTGTTGGTAATGAGGCCGCCGATGAACTGGCTAGACAAGGTTCATCTATCAAGCACATTGGCCCCGATCCGTAATGCGGAGTCGGCTGGACCTCTACGAAATCTATCGTTGAGGAGTGGCAAAATGGCTACAGTATTGGAACTCTATCCCAGGTTTAAGACAGGCAAAAGCGCTTATCGTTCCGCTTGCCCAAAATAAGCCCATCTCTTATCCCAAATCAGACCTTAGGCTACTGGTGGGCTACATGTCTGGACACTATGGGCTCAGATATCACCTAAACAAAATAGGTCTGTCTAATGAGACAGAGTGTCGTCTATGTCTGGAAGATGGCGAGTCGACACCTAACATTCTGTGTGAATGTTCGGCCTTGGCTCGGCTCAGAGGAAGAATTTTTGGTGTTCCTTTTCTGACGGCTAATCAAATAAAATCTTCTTCTACAAAAGATGTCTTGACTTTTATTAGATCAGCTGAACGTCTTTTGTCATAAAATGAGGAATGGCACAAAAGATCTTTTAGGTCGCAGTGCTTGCCTGGTTGGGGTCCCCTAAATAATAAATAATAATAATAAACGCTTTAAGAAAAAACTGTGTATTGCTTGGAAGAAAGGTTCTGGTAAAAAGGAAGGGGAAAGCGAAGAATGTTGTAACCTTTTTGAAAAATAATCCAAGTATATCGGGAAGGAAATTAGCGAGGAAGGCTGATTGCTCAGAAACTTTCGTGCGAAGGATTAAGAAAGAAGCTGGGCTGAAGACGTACAAAATGCAAAAAGTTCCGGATAGAAACGCCGTCAAGAATGAAATAGCAAAATAACGAGCTAAATAGCTAAAATAAGATTTTGTTAAGAAATTGGAATGCTGCATAATGGACGACGAGACATACATTTTAGCTGACTTTTCCCAGCTTCCTGGGCTGGAATTTTATACAGCCCATTCTCAAGGAAATGCCGCTGACAAATATAAAGCCTAAAAGATGATAAAACTCCCAAAGAAATTCTTTGTTTGGCAGGCAATTCGCAGTTGTGACATCGGGTATAATCAACGGCGAAATATATGTGAAGGAATGCTTGCAACAGTGGCTGCTTCTATTTTTACGCCAACATGAAGTATACACTTTTTTTGGCCTCACCTTGCTTCATATCGCTACGGCAAAGCGGCCTAAGAGTGGTTCCCATGGAATGAAGTGATTTTAGTGCCTAGAGAAGCCAATCCACCAAACTGCCGAGAAATAACCAATCCACCAAACTGCCGAGAACTAAGACCGATTGAGAGATACTAGACTTTAGTAAAAAGAGACATGAAGTTAATAAAAAAAAGTGGCTAAATGGCCTTCATTGTACTTTAAAAGAAAGTGGTCTTCCGCAGCTGTGAAAGTGTCGAACACTACCTTAAAAATATTAATGGACGGGATTCCTGAAAAATTAAAACTTTTTATTAAAAAATAATAATTCCGGGTTTCTTATTTTTTTTTCAAATCTAAAAATAATTTACAAAATAAAATACCATAGTTTATAAAAATCAGACTACTGCACAGTAGTCGGACTTGTATGGAGTCAGCGGCCAAAAATACTTCCAGTTGAGATAGAAACGTGAAACTTTGGTTACAGCTTTAAAACAATGTGAAAATTATTATAAAATGGCCGTGGTTGAACACCTGCACACCCACCCCCTACCACCCCCTTCCATCTCGTATAAGTAAAAAATTGAAAAAAAAAATTGTACTCAAATATTTTTTAAATATAACAAGTTTTGAATAAGATTGAGTTTTACAACATAAGAAAATTAACAATTCAACTGTCGACTACTTATAAAAAATAATAAAAAATTGTAAAACTGATAAATGTTATTTCAGCAAATCAAAAACAAATTTTAATATGGTAATTTTCGCTATCCCGTTATAAAAGGATCCGAACTTTAGAGTAAACAAATAATCAAATCCGTATTAGTTGCAGCAGAACAAAAACTCCGTACAAAAAGTTACAGTTGCACAGCAGAAGCAAAACCAACGGGCCTGGTTTGGTCTGTGGGAGATAACACAAACACGGGCAGCTGATATTAACAGATTAAAATCATAAAATATTGACTAATATAATGAAAAAAAAAACCGAATGGGGGAACCAGGAGGGGAAATAACTAAAACTCTAGCTGAAATTTAATTATATGGACAAGAAAACATTAATAGTGGATTAATTTTATAAAAAGTACGCAAAAAATTAAGAACATTAAAATTATTTAAAAATTGTAACGAACCTTACTCCGGGGTATCACTCGCCGTGTCCGGGGTCCGATTACAGAAAATTTGTTTATCTGCAATGACCCCTAGCTGACAGTAATCTTCGAGTCTCCGTACAGGGGAAGCGCTCGCCGTTGGGTTGTGTATACGTAGGTGTGTACAGAACCCTGGGGAGTACACGCAGGGCCCCGTGGACAATGTGGTTACGGCGGGTAGGTAGCACACACAGTGCAACTACCGGGAGACGCTAGTAGACGTGAGCAGAGGGGAGCGCACAAAATGGTACTCCCTGAAGACGCAAATGCGAGAAAGTGCGGTAGCACACACAGTGCAACTACCGGAAGACACTAGTAGACGTGAGCAGAGGGGAGCGCACAAAATGCTACTCCCTGAAGATGTAAATACGAGAAAGTGCGGTAGCACACACAGTGCAACTACCGGAAGACACTAGTAGACGTGAGCAGAGGGGGAGCGCACAAAATGCTACTCCCTGAAGATGCTAGTGCGAGAAAACGCGGTAGCACACACAGTGCAACTACCGGAAGACACTAGTAGACGTGAGCAGAGGGGGAGCGCACAAAATGCTACTCCCTGGTATTATGTTCACAATAAAAATATTACAATACTTACAAATTTCAATTGTTCTTTATTAGTTGGCTTCTTTTTGGTATCTTTGTTATCGGATTTCCCCCCCGATGTCGGTGATCTGCCGTGATGAAAAAAAGACGTCCGTCGGTGTTGAGATACGTGCCAAGAAGCCAGACCGGAAATTGGAAAAGCGCATGCTTAACATGGCTGCAACCGCGTCTTCTGTGCCGTATGTTTAGTATTGTTCTCCTCAACACTACCCCAGGGTCGCATTCCTTAGACTGTGCAACTTAATCTAACTTATACTACATTACCATAATAATACAATTCATATTGATATACAACTAAGATTTAATTCAGCGGCGTACAGAATTCATTGAATCGAAAAAAATAAAAACAAGAATAGTAAAACTAACTTTAACAGAAAAAATTCAAATTATGCAAGTAAATAAAAAAATAGAAATTAAATGATGTTCAGCCCAGGATGAAGGGCACAAATGTGGACCACTGATTTGCGTCCTTACAAAATAAAGCCAATACCTTTCTTTTCAAAATTTATTTTGATTTATTTCAATACAAAATTGATTTATCCTTTTTTTTAATTTTTTAAATTTGCACTTCATTTTCAACCTCTGCTCACACTGCAAGAATCAAATAATTACATGCTCTCTCTTTCGAAGCTATTCTTAAAGAGTTCGGTTATAATAAAACAAAAACTACTATACTTTTGAAAAGCTTATTTTTATAGGTAAAAGGGATGACACATTTGGTACCAAATATTTGATTTCGATTTTTTTATTTTTCGCCTAGGGCAGCGACCAGTGTGTACTGGTTTAAAAGATTTCATCATTTTTGTAGCGAACAATTTTATTCGACGCTGTCCTTAGGATTTTTTTATATAATGAGTGTGTTCCTAATATTAATGAATTTATAGTAATCCTTATTTTAAAGAAAATGAACATCAATTCAATTAAAAATAATCATCAGTTTGATGAAATAACTCTAAAGAAATTCTCGTTTTGTGTTTAGTTTATTATTTTGCTCTTAAAAACAATTAAATAAATTTAAATTCTGAACCTTAAGGTGTCAAAATTTAACTTAGAAGTTAGTCTTTGTGATTAATTTATAATATTTTTCTTTGTAAAAAATATATTTTCTTTGTAAAAAATATATTTTCTTTTTTCCTTGCATCCTTTTGTATTAAGAACGCAAAGAAAAAAACAAAAAAAAAAAACTAATTGCATTCACAAAGTTTTTTTCTGTATGTTTTTCTTTCCCATTTTTATTCTATCATAATTTTACTTTTACTTTATTTATTACACATAAAGAAGTAAATTTTCTAATACTTCCTACAATATAATATCCGTTTTTGCTACGTCTTCCTTCCTGCTTTGCTCTACTCTACTTCTATGTGATTCTCTTTTTTGTCATACTAGACGATTTTTAATTTTCTAATACTCTTCCTGCATTTCTATTATGGTAATGTCAGTTTAAAAAGTAAAGACAATGAGTGAAAAAAAAAATTTTATATAAAATACTTTAAGGAAAAACTATTATAATAAAGGAATTACTTAATTACATGCAACAGCAACGCACACATACAATGTAAATAAATGCATGTGAAAGCAAACAGCTCCTTGCTGTATGCTACAAAAAAGTATGCAATAAAATGCTACATACATGCGAAATACACACTCATACTCTAAACAAAGGGAGTGAGTGTGAGAGACAATTTATGTGAGAGTGCGAGAGTGAATTGTGTATGTTTTACATGCTTGTATTTTTTATGAGAATTTTTTGTTATTGTAGGTGTATATGTAAGTATATGCGGTAAATGAGAATGCAAATTAAAAATGTGGTGATGTTCGAAGAAAGAATCTTTTCTCTCTCTCTCTCACACACACACTCACTCTTATGTCTACATTTTACTGCTTGGCTGCCTGTAAATTGTTACGTACTTCTTTAGCATTTTCTTCAGTTTCATCTTCATCTTCTTGTGTTGTATTGTGTTTTCTTTACTCTAGGCTTAATGGAAAACTACTAAATTTAATTCTTTCCTTTGTTGGTGCGTTTGTTCTTTCCGCACTTGTTGTCTGTAATAAAAGATATGAAAGAAACCCTCAGCAAAAAGAAATTATATTCATGGATATAATACTATAATTTAAATTAAAAGGAAAACTTTAAAATTCTTTTCATAATATTTGATACTACAGGTTCATTGTAGGTAGTTGAATGAAAAACATAATCAAGGGAAGAAGAAAGAAAAAGAAAACATTAAAACAAAACAAAAGCAATGTGTTGGTCAGTTTTAATACAATAATTATGCCTGCAAGGATTTTCAAGTGGTTAGATTTAAGCTTTCTGCGAGAAAAAGAATTCTGATAATAAAAGAGTTTCATTTACAGCAAGTTCAAACTTTGAATGTCACTGACAACAGTTTGATAAAGTATGCACATTTCGCAGCAATTGTTTCATATTACTAGAGCTTAAAAGATTTTTAAAATTAATACATATTTATACGAGTGTCTGTACCTATACAGGGTGACAATTGTAAAGTGACGCAAGTTTAATACTCTGCAGCAAGCTTTGCCATTTACCGTTACTTTAATTTAAAAAGCAAATTCATTCATCATTGGCTTTGCTTTTAATTTCATTTGAATTTTTGTTATTACATTTTGAAATTTCCATAAAAATGGACAAGGAAAATATTCGTCGTGAAATTATGAAATTTCATTTGGCAAATTATAGTAGCCGTCAAATTGCAAAGGCTTTAAATTTGTCAAGTCGTACGGTAGACCGAGCTATTATTCGATATAATGAAACTGGGGGTTTTGGAGATAGAGACCGGGGAAAATTTTCAACAGTTGCCACTACTGGTTTAACAGAAAAAATTCGTAAACGAATCAAGCGAAATCCAAGGCGCTCAATGAGAAAAATCGCTAAGGAAGTGGGAGTAAACCGTGAAACAGTGCGAATCATTGCAAAATCAAAGCTTAATCTTAAGCCGTACAAGCTCCGAAAAGCTCAGGATCTGACACAAAAAAGAAAGATTTGCGACTGCAAAGATGCAAGGCGTTGCTACGCTCCTCCGTGTTAAAAAATGTTGAAAATATCTTGTTTACAGATGAAAAAATTTTCACGGTTGAACAACATTTCAATGCGCAAAATGACCGAATGTGGCTAACATCATCATCGCAACAAAATAGGACTGTTGGCCAAGTTCAAAAGCCAGCTTCCGTTATGGTATGGGCTGGAGTTTCCGCTAATGCCAGAACCCCTCTAATATTCGTTGAAGAGGGTGTTAAAATTGACCAGGTTGTTTATCGGAGCATTTTAAATGAACATGTTCTTCCCTGGGCCCAAGATACATTTGGAAATGAAAACTGGACTTTCCAGCAAGATTCTGCACCTTCCCACATGGCAAAATTAACGCAAACATGGATAAAAGACAATTTTTCTGGATTCATAACATCTCAAGAATGGCCACCATACTCCCCAGACTTGAATCCAATGGACTACTCTATTTGGAGTATTTTAAAGAGTAAGGCTTGTGCATCTCAACACCATAGTCTGGAGTCGCTGACAAATTCATTAGAGAAAGCCTGGACTGAAATTGATCAGGAAGTCCTGCGGCGAACAGTCCTACGATTTCCGGATCGATTGAAGGCATGTGTGCAGGCTAAAGGAGGTTATATTGAATGAGGTGGGGTTCAAATGAATGCTTATATATTCAGCAATGTTAACACTTAATTGTACTTAATGGAAGTACGTCCTTTTGAAAATAACTGCTGAAATGTGTGCGTCACTTTACGATTGTCACCCTGTATATTAAAATTAAGTTTTTAATTTAAACTGTTCAACATTTATCCATCTGGTTTTAATATACTTTTTTCGCCTGAAAACTTACATAATTGAATTTAAATTCTATAATCTATTAATTAATTGAACATTTATCCACCTGTATTTAAACAATATAATCCCCTCACCTCTGCGAACTTAATTGATTTATTTCAATTTATTAATGCAATTTTTTTTTTTTATGTTTTTATTTACAGAAAATGCGACAATTCCAAAAAATACTCGAAGACTTAAGTTCACGTGTCTTCTCCGCTGAAGCAACAAAAACATTATGGACTCCACCTGCTAGTGCTCAAGAAGCCACCGAACAAATGCAACATTTGCAACGTTTACGCGATAAAATGACCACAGCTGGCGCTTTGTTGGATGATTGTAATGAACAGCAGGCGTTCTTTACAGCAAATCAAGTTCTTGTGCCAGCTGTATGCTTATCGAGATTGGAAGATTTGAATACAAGGTAAAAATAATATTCATAATAGATTTAGGGGAATTAAAACCTAAGCAACCTAATATTTGTATCTTATGCATTGAGAACTGAAATTCTTTGCTCCTTTCACCCCTCCCCATCTGAAATCATGTGTTTTCATAATTCACAATTGGAATGCAATGTGACTTGATGCTTTTACATTTTATTAGGATTTTTTCTTCGATCACACCTTTTTTTTTTTTTGAGAACTTCTGCGAAAATTGATCCCAGTTATACAATTTGAAACCGAATAATTGAAAACTTGACATAGATCGCTCACTTGTACTCGTATGCTGTTGTTACTTTTGAATTAAATTTAGAATAAACTAGTCACTACAGCCTAAGCATTTCGGAATCGCTCGCGATCGAGTTCCTGTGGATTAAAATTCAAATAAAAAGAATGAATCAAATACTTTTTTCCTCGAATGGTAATGCATTCAAATTCCCATTGGTTCGAATCAGGACTTTGAAAAAAATATATATAAATGTATAAGATATATATAAATGTATAAGATATATATAAATGTATAGAAATGAATAAACTTCCAGACCCAAGGGGGGAAGGGGGGAAGGCGTCACTGGCTTATCACCCAAACCTCCTTCCCCACGCCCTTGCGGCCCTGGATCGAATAATCCTGCATTCAATTTATCACTGATTAAATTTTTGTCCCTAAATGAGTCCGGTATCTACACACACTCCTATGCCGATAACGTTGCCTGCTTTAATTACGGGCCAATCGGTCGGGTATGTTTGTAGGAAGGCCCAAACTGCTCTGAATATGATTGACTCTTGGTGCTGCTCAAACGGGCTATCGGTTAACCCTCTTAAAACTGGTGCTATTCTTTTCACCAGGAGAAGGAAAATTGATGGTCTGGTTTTACCAGTACTCAGAGGAATCTCTATTCAGGTATCCCATGAAGGTTAATATCTAGGAGTCATTCTAGATACCAAACTTCTATAGCGTTCTCATGTTGAGCTAAAGGTATCCAAGGCACTGGCCGCTTTTTGTCAATGTAAGGCTATTTTTGGCAAAACATGGGGTCTGTCACCTTATAAAGTCTTATGGCTTTATAAGGCTATGATTAGACCCATCATCACCTATGCATCCATAGTCTGGTGGAGCAGACTTAATGTTGACAGCATTACGAAAGCTTTTGACCGACTTCAAAGGACTGTGGCCATTTGTTGTATGGAATGTTGTATGAACTTACCACCCCTTGATATTTTTTGTTAAAGGAGAGGCTGCCAAAGACATCTGTAAGCTTAAACGCAATAAGTATTGGTATGGCACTTGCTGGGATATTGGTGACATTGTTGAAGATACTGATATGGACCTAACAGTGCCATCCGATACAATGCCAGCAATTCCAGTTTTAAAACAGTGCTATACAATACAAATTCCAAAAGCCCAAACTTGGTTTTTAACGGGATCTGTGCCGGTAGGTGATTGTAAGCGTATTTTCACTGACGGCTCCAGAGCAAAATTCGGTTCGGGTTCTGGGGTCTTCATTGAAAATGATGAAGTGTACTTTCACTTCTCTCTTGAGCTGTATGCTTCTGTTTTTCAAGCAGACATTTTTGGAATCATCAAGGCAATGGACCATGTTATTGATAATGGTTGGAGAGAAAGGAGTATCTGTGTATTTAGTGTCAGTCAGGCTAAGCTTAAATCCTTGCTTAATCCTCTAACCACATCTAAACTGGTTATGTATTGCAAATCTAGGTTTGATTGTGTTGGAAAACACAATAGCCTGCTGGTAATATGGGTTCCTGGACACTCAGGAATTTCAGGAAATGAATCTGCTGACCTTCTGGCCTGAAAGGGTTCGGAAACTGGTTTCCTGGGCCCAGAGCCTGTACTCTCTTTGTCGTCTACAGCCATCAAGACCACCATTAATGAGTGGGTCGACTTGACCCACAATCATAAACGGGAGGAACTGAGGGGCTTTAGACAGACAATGACCATTTTACCTGTTATCTCGAAGCGTCTAACAGACTTTCTGTTATCACTTAACAGAAAGAGTTGTAGGCAGCTGGTGGGATTATATACAGATTACTTCTCTTGAGCCAATCATTTGCATATGATTGGCCTGAGAGCTAGTGCCTTCTGTGGTTCCTGTGGTTTTGGAAGAAGAATGAGAAGAGACGACAGACCACTTTCTTAGTGTCTGCCAGATCAGAGTTAGCATATTTGGTACTGAAGTGTTGGGAGACGAACACCTGAGCTCTTTAACAAGTTCGCGGACATTCATTTTCATGGTGTCACAATATGACGTCAATGGTATAGCATTCAAATCAATAATATAAACTTCGGCATTCAATTCTATATAGCGTCCATATAATCCACAACAGAACTGATCTATATATCGAAGTAAATGCTTTAGTATTCAGTGTATATAACTAATAAAATGTGATATTGTTAGAACTTGGGAAAAGCGTGTATAATCAAAATTTAAATATTACGATTACTTTAAGGGAGCCGCCATGTGTCTCTTTTTGCACCTCGATACAATTTTGAGTGTCGGCGAACGTGTTAACACCGCAGCATCTCCTAAGATTTATTAATAAATCTGGTAGATTTAAAGAATAGCAAAAAGGAACACAGGATATAATACAATGGACGTAAAACTTGTCTAACCGCTGTATTCTTGAAAACTTTTTTTGCTGGTTCAACAAAAAAACAAAAAAAAAAGATTCAATTTATCATTGGTTCAAATTCTTGAGGTTTCGATTGCCAGTGGATTCAAATGCTCATTTGTTCGAATTCTCGAGGGCTCGTCTTCTCGACGGTTCGACCTCTCTTACATTCGATATCTCCTTGGATCGAGTTTTTATAGGTTGAAGTTCTTTTAGACTTGTTTCTTGTTTCTCGTTGATTCGATTTTTCAACGTTTCGATTTTGTGGGTTCGAAATCTGGTAGATTCAAATTCTCATTCGAATTCTCCTCTGTTCCAATACATGTATATCAGAATTGTTATAGAATCGATTTCTGTTTGATTGAAATTCTTGGTTCTAATGCTGGTGGAGTCGAAATTCCATTAGTTTAAATTCTCTTGGCCTGAATTCTTGTAGTAGATTCGATTTCTAGCAATTTAGATTCATCGTTGACGACCTCGATAGTCTAGTGGATAGTGCACTAGACTTTCATCCAGAAGGTTGCGGGTTCGATTCCCGTCTTGGTCTGGTGGTTAATTCTCATAAACTTCTTATATTCACTATCGATATGAAGTGGATGAGAATTATAAGAATGTGTACAAGTACACACCTTGGTTGGTAATGGCAAGACCACCGAGCTGATAAAAAATTGCCACATAGCCGTTCGGAATCGGCGTTAAACTGTAGGTCCTACCATCGCCACTGTGGTCTAGTGGAATAGTGCCAGACTCTTGTTTCTGGAGACCCGAGTTCGATTCTCGGCTTGGGTATGTTTCTTATCTATTTTTCTTTCTCCCTTCCTTTCTTTCTTTCTTTCTTGGGGCTTTGGTACAAAAGTGCCTGACTTTCGAGTCGTCCTTCCTTCAAATAATAATAATAATAAATAGATTCATCGTTGGTTCCATAGCTCGTTTATTTAAATCCTGTGAGTTAAAATTTTTCATAAATTCGAATAGTCGTGGGTTTAAGCCCCAGCCAGCTTGTTTTTTTTTCAAATAATGCAGAAGTATTACTCGTTCATATATATCCCATATATCGCTAATAGATATCAATGGAGCAATCCAATGGCTTCGAATGAAAACACTGTGCTAGTCGAAAATAGAGACAAACGAGGCACCTAGGGAGTGATTTTCGTATGGGTATACTGAGTTCAGGTCCATCGGCTCTTTGGCTGGATTGGCTCTAGTTTACGAAAAATTCTTGCTAATAGATCTAAACGTAGTATACTCATACGAAAGTCACTCCCTAGGTGCCCCGTTTGTCTCTATTTTTGAGTACCAATTTTAACTACAGTGAAATTTGCGTATTTACTATGGAAACTGGGGCTGACCTCCTTCCCTAAAAGACCTGTCACTTGTCTAGTCAAATTGAGTTCTTATTGTGTTCAAGTAACCAAAGCCACTCTTGCTTTATATTAACCTAGAATTCTCTGCCACAAAGTGTATCTAACTTTACAACTCTAAGCAATGCTCTCCAAAGCTCCTACTTATTTTTGAGATATACTTAGATATCATATACAAAATATTTTATTAATCGTGAATTTTTCTAGAATGAAACTTCTTCAAATTGCGATGGATGAACGTCAGAAGATTCTGTGTAATGCCGGTGCAAATCAATCAATGGAAAATGGTGAAGATGGACGTAATACATCGAATAGTGGCACAATTGGGCCATTACCAAACCTAGGACAAAGTGTTAAACCACCCTGGGAACGAGCAACGACAGCTGCAAATGTGCCTTACTATATTGAGTGAGTATACATAATAAATTTTAATTTTAGTTATACATTAAAGTAATAATGTAAAGTACCTACGTGAGTGATTGCAAGAGCTTGTACAGGGTGACAATTGTAAAGTGACGCAAGTTTAATACTCTGCAGCAAGCTTTGCCATTTACCGTTACTTTAATTTAGAAAGCAAATTCATTCATCATTGGCTTTGCTTTTAATTTCATTTGAAGTTTTGTTATTACATTTTGAAATATCCATAAAAATGGACAAGGAAAATATTCGTCGTGAAATTATGAAATTTCATTTGGCAAATTATTGTAGCCATCAAATTGCAAAGGCTTTAAATTTGTCAAGTCGTACGGTAGGCCGAGCTATTATTCGATATAATTAATTTTGGAGATAGAGACCGGGGAAAATGTTCAACAGTTGCCACTACTGGTTTAACAGAAAAAATCGAATCGAATCAAGCGAAATCCAAGGCGCTCAATGAGAAAAATCGCTAAGGAAGTGGGAGTAAACCGTGAAACAGTGCGAATCATTGCAAAATCAAAGCTTAATTTTAAGCCGTACAAGCTCAGAAAAGCTCAAGATCTGACACAAAAAAAGAAAGATTTGCGACTGCAAAGATGCAAGGCGTTGCTACGCTCCTCCGTGTTAAAAAATGTTGAAAATATTTTGTTTACAGATGAAAAAATGTTCACTGTTGAACAACATTTCAATGCGCAAAATGACCGTATGTGGCTAACATCATCATCGCAACAAAATAGGACTGTTGGCCGAGTTCAAAAGCCAGCTTCCGTTATGGTAAGGGCTGGAGTTTCCGCTAATGCCAGAACCCCTCTAATATTCGTTGAAGAGGGTGTTAAAATTGACCAGGTTGTTTATCGGAGCATTTTAAATGAACATGTTCTTCCCTGGGCCCAAGATACATTTGGAAATGAAAACTGGACTTTCCAGCAAGATTCTGCACCTTCCCACATGGCAAAATTAACGCAAACATGGATAAAAGACAATTTTTCTGGATTCATAACATCTCAAGAATGGCCACCATACTCCCCAGACTTGAATCCAATGGACTACTCCATTTGGAGTTTTTTAGAGAGTAAGGCTTGTGCATCTCAACACCACAGTCTGGAGTCGCTGACAAATTCATTAGAGAAAGCCTGGACTGAAATTTATGAGGAAGTCCTGCGTCGAACAGTCCAACGATTTCCGGATCGATTGAAGGCATGTGTGCAGGCTAAAGGAGGTTATATTGAATGAGGTGGGGTTCAAATGAATGCTTATATATTCAGCAATGTTAACACTTAATTGTACTTAATGGAAGTACGTCCTTTTGAAAATAACTGCTGAAATGTGTGCGTCACTTTACGATTGTCACCCTGTAAACACAGTTTTGCCCTTTGCTATTTCGAGATGATAATTATTGAATCTTAGCATGAAATTTTTATAATGATATATTTGTATCTACTTTATTAAAGTCACGAACGCGAAACAACACATTGGGACCATCCGGAAATGATTGAACTAATGAAAAGTCTTGCCGATTTAAATGAAGTACGCTTCTCGGCATATCGTACGGCAATGAAATTGCGTGCAGTACAAAAACATTTAGGTTAGTGTTAATATTTGCAAAGAGAAAAAAAAAATTTAAACTTTGAAATAAATTTTCTAATTTCTTTCATCTCATTTCTCATATAGCTTTGGATCGCATACCCATGTCTACTGCCATTGAATCGTTCGATCGTCATGGTTTACGCGCACAAAACGATAAATTAATCGATATACCCGATATGACGACCGTATTGCATTCGCTTTATGTGACAATCGATAAAATTGATTTGACATTAATGTTAGATTTGGCTATCAATTGGATATTAAATGTTTACGATTCACAGCGCACTGGACAGATACGTGTGCTTAGCTTTAAGGTATGTAACAGCAACACTACCAGTATGAATACGTGTGCATAAGTGAATGCATTTTTTGCTTTTTTTTTTTTTTGTAAATTTTAACACACTTGTGGTTTTTGTTGTGGCTGAAGATATTTGTTGTCAGCTGAAATCGTTAACATTCTTGTTGGTCTTGTTATCTTCTTACTTTATATACTTTATTTTCATGTTCTTTTCTTTTCTTTTTTTCTTCACTCTTTCAAGGTTGGTTTGGTGCTACTCTGCAAGGGTCATTTAGAAGAGAAATATCGTTATCTGTTTCGTTTGATTGCCGATCCAGAACGTAAAATTGACCAAAGAAAATTGGGTTTATTATTGCATGATTGTATTCAGGTGAGTTGGACCGTGATTTTATACATATATTTAGTATAAGTATGCTGAGATAACTGCTACTTAAGTGCAAGCTCTGAATAACATACTTTATTTTCAAAACTTTCCAATTGAGTGATTTAATTTTTTTTTTTTTTTTTATTTAACTTATATACTTTTTAGGTGCCACGGCAATTAGGTGAAGTTGCTGCATTTGGTGGCTCAAATATTGAACCTTCTGTGCGCTCGTGTTTAGAGCGTGCTGGTATCTCACAAGAAGGTAAGTTTTATAAATAGTTTAAAAAAAAATTTTTATATATGAACTATGCCTAGCTTCTCCCTGATCTGAGAGTTTTCCAATATATTATAAATGGGTACCAAGCAGGGCCGTAGCCAGAAATTTTTTTCGGGGGGTGGTTTCAGAAAATATTCATAAATAATTTTTATCAAACTGATTTTGAAATACAATAAATTAAATCAATGATACATTTGATGGACCCTATAAAATTAAAATTTTAGGAAAAATTTTCCGATTTTTTTTTATTCTTAACCCTAAAAAAATGGCCAAAAGTGACAAAAAATTCCCAGAATAATCAAATTAAATTTTTTCAAATAAATATTATTCAATTTGCATTCTAGTGCATTTTTTTTTATCGTGAGGGACATAATTTCATTAACTCATTGACTTCCCACTACTGATGATGTACCCAACCTCAAAAAAAATAACCAAAAATAGTAAAGGCTCATTTTTTTCAAATGATCATCATTGGGAATTTGAGCCATTATCAATGATAAGGAACCCGGATGAGGTTGGCTGATATTCCCTGAATTCGTGAAGTCACAGTATTGAAAGAGATTTTTCTAGTCGTGGTGCTCTGAGCAATAATACGTTAAAACATTTTAAGATGGGTTTTGCTAATAAGATGTAGTTTTTGCGAAAGAATTTTTCACGTTGAACACGAATCTGAGGTCAAAAACTTTTCATCACGTAACGTTTTAGAAAAAAAATGGGGTTCAAGCAAGTCTTATTTTACAAGGATCCGATAATTTTTTTATATTTTTATTAATTTTTAAACTTTTTAAACTGATTCAGGACGAAACCTTAAATCAAAAACAGTTACTGACCTAGAAAAACTATGAATGCAGGAGCGCTCAGTATCACCTTCTCTTTTTGAGTCCGTAGTCAAACCTCATGTCGAAGAAAACAAATCGGATTTGATCGCATAGTGTAATTAAGATTTCAAATTTATTTTTTATATTTGACTTTTTAGAAAAAAAACCGATGGAAGTAAAAAATATTGTTAAATAGATTTTATTTTGACTTTTTTTCCATCCATTGGCAATTAATCTCAAAAATTAGAATAAAGTTTTCACATTTCGGGGGGGGCCGGGGTCAGAACCCCCAAAACCCTCCCCCTAAATACGGCCTTGGTACCAAGGATCAGGAATAAAATGAGTGATATAAATCAAAACAAAATAACACTGTCCTCTAAATTTTTCAGTAGCTACGTAGGTGAACTCCCATTCCTCAATATCCTTTACCTGTATACGAGAAGTATATTGGTCTTAAGAACTAAGTGGCTCGAAAAATCAATAACTTTGCTTCCTACACTTAAATCGAATTATTTCAATCATATTTTTGATCGAAATTTAATTACATTTCACTCGATTTCAGAACAGTTTAGTTTAGGAATAACCTCCCCCCCCCCTCTCCCTTTACCGATGAAAATCTCACACACTAAGGCGACAGTGACTGAAGAGTAAAAAATAAACCGAGTATGTGATATAGTAAAGTGTGTCTATGAACTCAAAATCAAAGTTATTCGTAAAAAAAAAAATTCGTTTCTTTCCCAATTTTGTGATTTTGCAAAGTTCATAGTAATTTTTTCAATCTCCAGTCAGCCAGTGCTACACTAAGAGCAAAGTTATTCGTGAGAACAGCATGCTACCTCCCATACTCATTTTTTTGTTAGCTAGTTAACTAAGAGAAAAGATATAAAGCAATTCATCTCTTTACTAGTTTTATATTAAAATTACAGTTATCATAAAGAATAGATTGCTTTTTTTTCACACTTTGATATTTCTATGAATTTTTTTTCTTTTGTGATGCTACCAGTTGGTATTACCCTAAAATCACCAAGGAGGGGTTTGGGGTTAGCCCCTCCCCCTTTTAAACTTTAAAATTCAGGATGGGCTGGACTAAACCAAAGCACTCAGTCTCAAGGACCATTGTACTATACCCGAAATAGAACCAATATAAGAGAATACAGAGACAGAAAAAAATTGTGAGGGAAGTATAAAAAAAAAAGGAAAGCCTAAAATCTCTCAACTGCGAACTTCTTATCTTCGTTGACGAATCTCAGAAGCTCAGGAAGAGGAAGAGTATGGATATAATTCATACTCAAAACATCACTACCTAACTGCCTTAATCTGATTCTCACGACAACCGGACAGCTACAACGATAATGCTCCGTAGTATCGTCGTCCCCAAGTCATCAGTAATCTCAGGTCCTTTTTTTCCCAGTTTCAAAAGAAATTTCGCTGATTTTCTGTAAGGTTAGTTGTCTTACGAAGTACTTTGCGGTTCTGCAGGAATCAAGCTCGGACCATCTTTCTTTATAGATAGAACCCACGAAGTCGTTGATCCAACGCATGATCTCCCTAGAACTTACGCCAAGAAAAGATTCCGGACCCCATGGTGTAATTGCAGAGCCTTCATTAGCTAGTTTATCAGCTAGTTCATTCCCTGCAATACCACAGTGTCCTGGAACCCATATAAGGCATAACTTTTTGTGTTTTGCAACACTATTTAGTTTTGCCTTACAGTTGCTGATCAATTTCGAAAAGCTGACAGGGTTAGCAAGGGCCTTCAGTGCAGTCTTGCTATCACTGCCTATGCCTATGCACTTCCCACGCCATCTCCTCTCAATTTTCTAACCCACGCCACGTCTAGAGTAGCACAAACCTCCGTTAGGAAGGCTGTCGCGATCTGTCCAGTGGCAAAAGAGTACTTGGTCTCATCGTCTAACTACCAACCCGTTCCAGTACCGTTTGAGGTTTTGTAACCGTAGTTATAGAAGACATGACAAAGACTCCGGAGTAGGACCTCTGAATTTAACCTTGTTCTGATTACAGGCATATGATTGTCCATGGGCATAAAGAACAGTATGCACTGTACTGACAACTGGTGGTATATCTGACTGTTCCCCATATGCGCCTCGACATGCCAGACCCCATTTAACCGAAGTCTATAGGCCGCCCTCATCGTTTCTTTGCGGATTTCAAAGATCCAGAGGAAGCAAGTCAAGCTAGGCATTGATTGAGGGCATCATCCGATGTAGCATAGATTGCGCCAGCGATACCCTAGACATTTGCTTTTCTACACCCTAATAGGAGGGGATGCTGTGGACTTTACCATAGTTCATCTCCACAATACTACGGAGGCATACGAGACAGTAAGTCTCAAAAAAGCAATGTACAACCAGTATACATATTAGAGCTAAGCTCAAACTACTTACCAAAAGCTCGACGTGCGTCTTCCATAACAGCTTACAATCTAAGGTCACCCTTAAATGTTTAATTTCCGAAAACAACTGCAATGTTACTCCGTTCAACGTTGGTAGTAACATGCCATCTTTCCTGAGTTTCCTAGTTAAAAGCACTTAGGCTCTTTTATTAGGATTCACTGAAAGACCATGCAGATCGCACCAAACCTCGATCTTCTCTAAGACTTCTTGCATCTGTAAGGACCGTCTTGAGATTCGCGCTACCAGCAGCTTTCTATCTCAAATACTCGGTTCCTTTCCATTCTCCTACCAGTCCCAGCTGTCCCAAAATGAGAGTATTTCATAAAAAAACTGATTTCTGCATCCCAAACTCTGTTATTCCCATTGATCTTTGCTCTTTATCTCTTTGCTATCAGTCACTGTTCCTTCAAAATCACAGCTATTTGGAGAGACCAGTTTTCTTCCTCTTTACATTTCTGTTTCTTTTTCACTTTTCTACCTAGTAGGCTACTGCTGCTTCACAATCGCAGTCTTTTGTTCAGTCTACTACCACAAATACTCTCCCTGTATCGTTTCTGTTATCAGCCACTGCTATTACTTATGTATAAACATGTGACTGTACTAACAAATCACTTTTTGAGGTCACCTAGAACCGGTTAAATAAAACTCACTCTTCCGATTTAGTAAGTTTCTCAAAGCTGTAAACTCTCTACCATCTATCAAAACGATAGTTTTTCGTTTAAAAAACCTCAATTCAAATTTGATTTAAACCACTACTGCAATTGACATGTTCATTAAAACTGTTGGAAATTCAATTTGTAATTTTTCCCCCTTAATTTATAAAAGTCAGAAACTTATAACGTACTTACTTAATTTTATATTTCCTCTTTTCTCCTAACTATATTACTCTATTTTTTTTCTTTTTTTTTTTTTGCTGTAATAGTTATCGATACAAATCAGGAAATTGCAATTGAAGCTCATCATTTCCTCGGTTGGTTGCAGCATGAGCCACAAAGTTTAGTTTGGTTGCCGGTGTTGCATCGGTTGGCAGCAGCTGAAATGGCAAAACATCAGGTAAGCAGAACTCACTTGCTTTTTGAATGAACTTACCAAAATATTAAATCTACAAATACATATTCATACACACACACACACATATGTATGTTATAAATTTGCATACATTTATCTCTTTCCGTTTCCGTTTAACTTTTTTTTTTTTTTTTTTTTTTTGTATTCTGTTTTCCCCCTTTAGGCAAAATGTAACATTTGCAAAGAGTATCCGATAATTGGATTCCGTTATCGTTGCCTCAAGTGTTTCAATTTCGACATGTGCCAAAAGTGTTTCTTCTTCGGTCGCAATGCCAAAAATCACAAATTGAGTCACCCAATGCATGAATACTGCACAACGGTAAGTTGAAAGGAGTGAAGAGTAAAGGAGGCGGAAAAATTGTAAAGCAAGAGAAAGTGAAAGAGAGAGAGAGAGGGAGGAAGATGAAGCAATATTATGTAGGTACTCTCCACAAAAAAAAAAAAGGAGGGAAATCGATTTAAATGTTGCTTCCTCTTTTTTTGATACTCCGTTTTTTTTTTGGCTCACTTTTTTTTGCTCCTACATTTTAATATTTTTATGTTGCAATCCTTTTTTTTATTTGATTTTTTTTTTTTTATAGACTACTTCCACTGAGGATGTGCGCGATTTTACGCGCGCTTTAAAAAATAAATTCAAAAGTCGTAAATACTTTAAGAAGCATCCTCGTGTCGGTTACTTGCCTGTTCAAAGCGTGTTAGAGGGTACGTAATACTTCACATGATTATTTGAAATTAAATCCTATATCTCTTTTAATTTCTTTCGTCTCTCAGGCGATGCACTTGAAAGTCCCGCACCCAGCCCCCAGCACACCACACACACTCTTCAAAATGATATGCACTCACGTCTGGAAATGTATGCATCACGTTTGGCGCAAGTCGAATATGGTACCGGCTCAAATTCAACACCCGACAGCGATGATGAACATCAGCTGATTGCACAGTATTGTCAAGCATTGCCTACCAATAATGGTAGCGGGGGAGGTGGTGGCGGCGGCCCAAAATCACCAGTACAAGTTATGGCCGCTATGGATGCCGAACAACGTGAAGAACTTGAAGCGATTATACACGATTTGGAAGAAGAGAACGCCAGCTTACAAGCCGAATATCAACAGCTATGCACTAGGCAACAAAATAGCACTACCCCAGATGAGGCAGGCAATATGCAGCATTCTGCATCGGCAATGGGTGGTCTAGCTCAAAATGCCGCTGGCGGTGGTCAGGGTGAACATGGACAGGTATGCATTATTACATTTTACATAATTACATTTTGTAGGATAATTTATAAAATCCCCATTTCAATAGGATATGATGGCTGAAGCTAAATTACTACGGCAACACAAGGGACGCCTTGAAGCACGCATGCAAATACTTGAGGATCATAATCGTCAGCTGGAGGCGCAATTGCAACGTTTACGTCAATTGCTCGATGAACCAAATAGTGGTGGTGGTGGTGGTGGTGGTGGTGGTGGTGGCGGTATTCCCGGTGCTCCTGGCTTAAATTCAAAACCAAATACACTACAAACACGCTCCGTAACCGCATCACAGCTTAATACAGATTCGCCCGCCAAAATGAATCAGCAAAATGGGCACTACGAACAGAATACAAGTAAGTAATTGGGTAATGTAGTGGGTGGGTACTCCACAAAAATTGCTTATTGTAAAATATACCGATTATATATGCTTGTAAATATGTAATACCATACAAAACTGATGATGTTGAGTGGCAGTGAAACAGTCAGAATCAGTGATTTTTTGTTGTACTTCACACACATTCGATTTTAACACAAGGGTTTATATTAAATGCATGCGCGCCGGATACAGGAAATCACTCCTGATGTAAACTATAAACCGATTAACAACTTTCAGTTTTGAGAGATTAAATTGTATGGTATAGAGTTTTTTTTGTTTTTTTTTTTTTTGTTTTTTTTGTTTATTTTAGTTCCTCTTATATCCGTTGTCATGCTTTTAATGTTGTTGAATAAATTGTATGTCTGTGTTTTGAGAATGCGCTGCATCGATTACTTTGTATCGATTACTGACTGAGCATGATTGCTTTCGTATACTAGATGTAATCTTTATGCCATTTGTGCAATATAGAATAAGCGTGGCAACGGAGCAGCGTAAATTTTGTTCTAACATATTGTAACTCAGACTTCCTTCTGGTTTTTTTGGTTATAAATTTCATGCCTGAGATTTGGCCGCAAATAAAAATTCCTTACCAAAGTTCGGTTTTGAAGCAGGTGGTTCCAATTCAGGCCTTCCTTTTTTTTATCTATTTTCACATTGTCATGATAACTTTAATATTTTTTCATTAAAAATAGTAACTTTCGTCTCTAATTCAATACAGAAAGTTGAACCTAGGACATGGTCTAAATTGGAACATATTTCACTATTATTAATTTTGTTGAAAAGCTTCAACAGATAACAACTTTTCAGTTCTTATGTTCAGTTCTGGGTTCCTTTTCCAATGCAAAATATATACCTACTTAAGTACATATTTTTTCTTTTCTATTTTCTTTTTTCAGTTATAATCGCTTTAGAGTTTAATAAAATTGATGAATAAATCCATATGTTGTAGTACTAATGTAGTATTGTCCGAGTTTAAATGTTTCAGTAACAAAGTAAAAAGAAAAGCCATTTCATTTATAATTTTTACGGAAAATAATATCAGATTTCAATACAAAGTAAGGGCAAACAAACAGATTCCCTTTTAAGCACACCGATTTTAATGCGATTTCTCTTTGCGATTCACTTTTGTAATACTGTTCTATAGTCGGAAACTTTTAGACACAGCGATTTTAACCAAATGATTATTTCTTTCTGTTTGCTTCTTTGGCATTTTTTTTTTTTGCATGAGTGCAAAGGAGATGCAAATGGTAAACGCCAAAAAATCGCAGCAAAATCGCTGTTACATGCGATTTGGACTAGTCTCCTTTCGTTTTCCCTTCCTCGCCCACAAACATCAAATCGCAGAGAGAAATCGCAATGTCTGAAAAGGGATTAACAAATTGTTTCTCTATACAAGCGCGGGTCATGCCAACGCGTGCTGAAGAGCATACAAAACATTGCACGTGCGAGGTTCATTTCCATAGGAAAAAGCTCAGTCAATCATTCTGCATGTAGAGAGCTAGTTTTCGTAAATGAGTGGAAACGAAAAATATATAAAAATGTACACTCTACTCTAATTGTCTCAGGATTACGAGTCTAAAAGAATTTTTGCCCGGCTTGGACTCTTTCCTAAATTCGTTGATTTCATGAGCAACTATCATAATAGCGGAGATTCTTATCTTCTCGATAGGGAAAGAGGAAGGTTTATCTCCAACTTCCCTCTTCCTCTTTTTGATTCATTAATATTGCTATGTCACATGTACAGTTGTGTTCATAAAAATAGGTACATTTTAGGGAATTTGCAGACTAGAGGGAAGGTAGTAAAGTCGTAATGTTCTTTGAAAGATACAAAGGATTAGTTAACCTTAAAGACTCGTCGTTGTGCCACTGGAATACAAAAAAGCGTTCCACTAGATACTAAAATAATTGAGTAAAACGTTAACAATTTTTTCCGGAAAAGGTTCCAACTCACTTTTACTAGCAAACTTTATGGGTTACAGGGAATTTTTTATAGTTGATTTTTAGTTTTTGCAACTTTTACGCTAATGAAAGTGTAAAAAGATCATATAATACTTAAGTCTTCAGGGTGCAATTTCCAACTAAATTTTATTCAAAAACATCGATAAAAAAGAAGTAATCTTCAAAATTTCTCGCTTGGTCGTAATGCCGCGCTGTTATTTTTCTGAGCACAACTGTATATACTGAATTGTTGAATAATCGAAAATTATCTCAAAGCCATAGATATCTAGTTATTTCTTCGATTCAAAAATTCTAGCTTCTTGTTCTTCTTGTTTGTTTTAAAAGGCAAGCTCTAGAGGGCGCCACAAAACCTAGGAGAAAAAAATTGGTGCTGTTTTGTATTCCTGAGAGAATTATCCGCTAAGTTCTTTATCATAAAATTACCCAAGTAGATCTAGAAAACGTGAAGAAATTGTTTGGTGCTAAACTCTTAAAAACTCATACTTCCGAAGCAATTTCTAAGGGAATATCGTGTTTAATTAGTATTTCGGGTAATATAAAGAAAGAACTAGCTGATTTCGTGGGGACTAAGGGGTTAATTCCTCCCCATCCTCACCCTTGCTTACGAATAAACCTTGATCTTGAATCAAAAAAAAAAAAAAAAAATGTTAAAGGACCAGGAAAATGAAAGCCCCTTACAAAACGTCTGGATCCGCTTGAGAAAGAGAGTCTTTAAAAGTATTTATCTGAGCCTGAATACATTTGTTCAATCGTGAAATCAGATAATTATAGATATTAACCCAGATATGCCTAATGGCCTATATTCTCATTAAATCAAAAATTTCTCAAGTGACCTATATATAGGACAATGGATATATATGGGTTAATTGAATATATTATCTTCTATCTATATATATATATTTATAAAACATTCCTTTAAACCCTTGCCTTACTTATGCTTATGATAAAACACACTTAGATTAATATAAAAAAATAGTTGAAAAACCGATTACTCACTGAGATTAATACTCGTTATTTGCATACTCACATATGTACCTACCCAAATTTATAAACAAACAAAAAAAAACATTTGTACCTACATATGTATGTAATACCAAAACTTAAACAACAAACTTCATGAATAATACTAAATGTTTTCACCTTTTCTCGTTTCATTTGTTCTTGTGTCTATTTCTCCTTCTTTTTTTTTTTTCTACTGCTCCGCTGTTGTTATTTTATACAAATCCCAAAATGTTGCCAACATTTCTATATATTTGTATATGTGTGTGTGTGTATGTGCTGCACAAACCAACTCCATCCAATCATTTCATATCAACACGAAAAAACAACAATTGCCTGCTGCCTGTGCCTGCTCCCCAAAAACAAACACACGTGTTAATCCAAATCAATAGAAGGTATGATGTTACCCGGCATGCCTGGTCATGATAATCCACCGCCCGGTATTATGGGTAAACATCAAATGATGAGTCTTGGAGGAATGCAACAACGTGGCGCTGCTGCTGCTGCTGGCATTGGTATTGGTGTTGGTGGTATGAATAATACAGCAACAGGAAATGGTGGCATCGATGGCATGAGCGGACTTGCCGGTATTCAAGCATTTATCGGTGATGATGGTCGGCCACCACCACCGCCACATTCAAGTTTAATGCATAATTTGCAGGGTAGGAAAATTAAGCGAAATTAATTTAATAAAATTATTGTGTTTTTTTCTTTTGTTGTTGTTGTTGTGCCGCTATTTAAATGCACATTTTTATATGCATGATGCTTTTTTTGATTTCCTTTCCCTTTTTTTTCTTTTACTCTATTGTTGTGTTGTTTTGAATTGAATGTTTTTTCTTTTGAATTTATAGGAATTTTATTATTATTATTTTTTGGAATTCGCATTTGGAATTTTTAATTTGGCATATTTTGCTTCATTACCCCACACCCACAAATGTATATTCATTAAATATCTTAAGCTGCATATAACTACTCTCATGGAAACTGAACTCAACTGCACTAACTCAGTATTCAAAACTGTACACGAACCTGAGCCATCGTAGACCTCGATAGTCTAGTGGGTAGTGCACTAGACTTTTATCCGGGAGGTTGCGAGTTCTATTCCTGCCTTGGTTTGGTGCTTAATTTTCATAACCTTCTTATATTTATATTGATTTAAAAAGAATGAGAATTATCAGAAAGTGGTTGGCAATAGCAAAACTACCAAGTGGTAACGAATTGCCGTATCTGCATTCTGAACCGGCGTTAAACTGTACGTCCAATCATATGATAGTACAATGAGCCTAATCTAGCCTAAGTGTGTCCCTGGACAACCACTTAACCTAAACTAATCTTCAATGCCAAGCCTCCAAGAGTGAATTTCGCATAAGAAAAGCTTGTCGCTTCGCCGTTCGGATTCGGCATACATTTACAGGTAACTTCCAGTCGTATGCAAATATAGCTCACACAAGAGGAATGAATGCAGAAAGCACGTTCTAGGCTTGCCATAAAAGAAGAAGGGAGAAGGTGTAGACTCAAAATTTCTGTACATGAGAGGAACCCTTGCTGGTCCAAAATTCTTTTGTATTAACCGACAGTTCCTTCCAATCAGGATGAAACTGAATTCACAAATTTACATATAAATATAAGAAAATGTCAAATCCGAACAAAACTAGACACAAATGAAAACGACCTAAAATTGTATGCCTTTTCGAGTCCTTAAAACTATAAGTTTTCAATGGCAATTTTCAAATCCGAAGGTTTAGCATTCTGTATTGAGTATCCAGATCAAAGAGCTGATTAAAAACCACACCAAAATCCAAACCAAACGAGAGACCAGATCAGTCCGAAGACTAGATCAAAGGCCAGACCAAAGACTAGACCAAAGACCAGACCAAAGACCAGATCAAAGGCCAGAACAAAGACCAGACCAAAGGCTAGACCAAAAACCAGACTAAGGATCAGACTAAAGATCAGACTAAAGACCAGACCAAAGACCAGACGAAAGACCAGACGAAAGACCAGACGAAAGACCAGACCAAAGACCAGACCAACGACTAGATCAAAGATCAGACTAAAGACCAGACCAAAAACTAGACCAAAGACCAGACTAAATACCAGACCAAAGACTAGATCAAGGACCAGATCAAAGACCAGACCAAAGACTAGATCAAAGATCAGACCAAAGACCAGACCAAAGACTAGACCAAAGACCAGACGAAAGACCAGACCAAAGACCAGACCAAAGACCAGACCAAAGACCAGACCAAAGACCAGACCAAAGACCAGACGAAAGACCAGACCAAAGACCAGACCAAAGACCAGACCAAAGACCAGACTAAAGACCAGACCAACGACTAGATCAAAGATCAGACTAAAGACCAGACCAAAAACTAGACCAAAGACCAGACTAAATACCAGACCAAAGACTAGATCAAGGATCAGATCAAAGACCAGACCAAAGACTAGATCAAAGATCAGACCAAAGACCAGACCAAAGACCAGACCAAAGACCAGACTAAAGACCAGACCAAAGACCAGACCAAAGACCAGACCAAAGACCAGACCAAAGACCAGACTAAAGACCAGACCAACGACTAGATCAAAGATCAGACTAAAGACCAGACCAAAAACTAGACCAAAGACCAGACTAAATACCAGACCAAAGACTAGATCAAGGATCAGATCAAAGACCAGACCAAAGACTAGACCAAAGATCAGACCAAAGACCAGACCAAAGACCAGACCAAAGACCAGATCAAAGGCCAGAACAAAGACCAGACCAAAGGCTAGACCAAAAACCAGACTAAGGATCAGACTAAAGATCAGACTAAAGACCAGACCAAAGACCAGACGAAAGACCAGACGAAAGACCAGACCAAAGACCAGACGAAAGACCAGACCAAAGACCAGACTAAAGACCAGACCAACGACTAGATCAAAGATCAGACTAAAGACCAGACCAAAAACTAGACCAAAGACCAGACTAAATACCAGACCAAAGACTAGATCAAGGACCAGATCAAAGACCAGACCAAAGACTAGATCAAAGATCAGACCAAAGACCAGACCAAAGACTAGACCAAAGACCAGACGAAAGACCAGACCAAAGACCAGACCAAAGACCACCAAAGACCAGACCAAAGACCAGACCAAAGACCAGACCAAAGACCAGACCAAAGACCAGACTAAAGACCAGACCAACGACTAGATCATAGATCAGACTAAAGACCAGACCAAAAACTAGACCAAAGACCAGACTAAATACCAGACCAAAGACTAGATCAAGGATCAGATCAAAGACCAGACCAAAGACTAGATCAAAGATCAGACCAAAGACCAGACCAAAGACCAGACTAAAGACCAGACCAAAGACCAGACCAAAGACCAGACCAAAGACCAGACCAAAGACCAGACCAAAGACCAGACCAAAGACCAGACTAAAGACCAGACCAACGACTAGATCAAAGATCAGACTAAAGACGAGACCAAAAACTAGACCAAAGACCAGACTAAATACCAGACCAAAGACTAGATCAAGGATCAGATCAAAGATCAGACCAAAGACTAGATCAAAGATCAGACCAAAGACCAGACCAAAGACCAGACCAAAGACCAGACGAAAGACCAGACCAAAGACCAGACCAAAGACCACCAAAGACCAGACCAAAGACCAGACCAAAGACCAGACCAAAGACCAGACCAAAGACCAGACTAAAGACCAGACCAACGACTAGATCAAAGATCAGACTAAAGACGAGACCAAAAACTAGACCAAAGACCAGACTAAATACCAGATCAAAGACCAGACCAAAGACTAGATCAAAGATCAGACTAAAGACGAGACCAAAGACTAGACCAAAGACCAGACGAAAGACCAGACCAAAGACCAGACCAAAGACCAGACCAAAGACCAGACCAAAGACCAGACCAAAGACCAGACCAAAGACCAGACCAAAGACCAGACTAAAGACCAGACCAAAGACCAGATAAACCAGACCCCCTTTCTCTCCTTCTCTTGAATCCGTTAGCGGACAGCGTCCATGGAAAATCAGCAACGATCGTGTCTCAGAACGGATTTTGTTCTGACTTTTGATATTTCTCAACATTTCTTAACTAAAAAAAATTGATTATAAAAAATTAAATGAATTTTTTATTAAGAAATCTATAAATCTGAAAATAAATTGAAGTGTTCATTACAGAGTTAGCCTGAAAAAATACTCGATTCTTACAAACTCAGGTATAAGGTTTTTGAACTGAGGCGAGTACCAGAATTTTATTGACTATGTTGCCTTTGCTGCAATTTCCTAAGTTCAATATGCAAATTTTTCATATTTTGCAAAGAAATACATACATATCTGGGTGTAGAAAGCATGTTTGTTGTATTTTCTTATTATTTAATTATATTCCTTGTTTGATTATTTGCAAATAAATGGATATTATTTGAATATAATTGAATATAACTTGAAAATAATTTTCATTAATTCTTGTTTCTTCTTTCAAACTCTTTTTGCTAACATGGATAATTACAAAAAAATTAATAATTGGGGCACTAAACTTAACAGATCACGCTTAAATATGATCAAAATTGGAAAAATATAACTATGAAATTAACAATCAGAATGATTTTGATGACGATGAAGATGATAACACTAAGGAGAGATGTTGATGATCATGCATAGTAATAATGATGATGATCGACGATAAAGATTGATTTCGGTTTTTTGATACTTTAGAATACATAAATAAAAACAAATTATTTGGGTAATTTTAAAGATTTTCTAATTGAATTATTTTTAGTTGAATATAGACTTATAAAAAAAATGTTTGTATTTTTGAGCATCAATTACTAATTAATATTTCTATCTCTCTGTCTCTGGCTCTTTAGCGGAAATTGGACGTGCTGTTGAAGAATTAGTCACTGTCATCACTGAACAAGAAATCGAAGAACAAACATTGGAATCTAATAATGAAAGTAATGACGATTATGATGATGATGATGATAGTGATGAAAGAAGAAGCCGAAATAGTAGCAATGATAATAATGTTGTGATGGTAGTGAAAGCAACAACAAAACTTGCAACAAATAAAACATCGATAAAATAGTTACAAAAATTAAAAACTAAAAAAAAAAAAATTTTAAAAAATTTAAAAAGATTTTGACGAAATGCGAACGAAATAATGAAAGAAATTTCAATAGAAAAAAATTAAAAACTAATTAAAAAAAAAAATGAAGAACAAATGAAAAAACAAGAAAAACTTAGATGAAGAAAAAAATATATCATAAACTTAAAAGATGAAAATTAAATAAAATTATAAAAAGATCAAGAAAAATATCATGCAATAACTGCTACTTAGTATACATATATATTAAATTACATACATACATAATAATATAAATATATATATATATACTTTACATATATACATATACTTTATATATACATATATATTATATAACATAATCATATGCATACACATATATACATACATATATATATACTATGAGTAATTATTAATATTATGTAAAAAAAAATTAAAAACATTTAAATTGTAAGCTAAAATATTAACAAACAAAGAAAAAAAAAACAGAAAAACAAATTTAAGTAAAATATTAAAGTTAAAAATTTATTTTCGCCAACATGTTTTGATATTGTTCTAACATAAATTTTATAATGTATCTGGTTTTAAAGTAGGTATTTTTAAGATTATTTTTTTCCAAATTTAATTTTAACTCAAATGAAATTTAAAACATATCAATTTTCATTCAATTTTGCTGTTTAGTTTGTATACTTTCTACCCAATTTTTTATTAAGAAATATTTTGTAAAATATGCGCATAACTATTCAAAGTATGTGTGAAAATAATTTTTTCACACTTACGAATATTAAGCAGTATGCATTTTTCTTTGTAAATTATATCTATTATTATTAAAATTAAAAACAAACAAAAAATAAAATATTACCAATGTAAACATTTTATGTATTAATTTCAAGTTTTTTAAGTTTAAGTTTAATTAATTAATTTTTTTCTGAATTGTTTTTTGCTTATTTATAACAATTAAAAACTTATCATCATAATAATTTTTTAATAAATGTGACTATTTTTCCATAATATGATTTTAATGCAAAAAAAAAATGTTTTTTATTTTCATTTTTTAGTATTTGTTTTATAATTCCAGTTTCCTGATAATTTTTCTATTTAATGAATCTCTGTGTATTTCTCTTACTGTACCAATTTGAAAAGTTTTTCCAATGCTTCGAAAACCTATAAAAAATAGTTCTCACCAATACAAGAAAATTACTCTCTCTCTCTCTCACACTTTTTTCTATGAAAATAAAAAACAAGAATCCGCAGAAAAGAACAAATTATGCATACCCACAAAATACCAGGCGAACAGAAACCAGCAGTAGGTAATTTTTGCTGGTTTGCGTCTCTGCTGTGTCTATACCACTAGGAGATAGTGAGAGCGAAAGAATTATAAGAGCTTCTATTTTGTTCTAACTTTACTCTCTTGTAAATTTTGTAAACAGTAAGTATGCTCACTTGTTGACATTTTTAACTCTTCAGAGCAATGCAAAGTGCTCTCGCTTTTTCTGTCTATGTATAAATAAACTGGTTGTTCCCACCCTCAATATACCAGGCGAACAGAAGTTTGCAGTAGGTAAATTTAATAAGAAAGAGAGCGTAAGAATTCGGTTCTCTTCGGAATATAAATCTTTTTGCTCCCCCTCTCTTTGTTTTTCACTCTCGGTGCATGCTGCCGTAGCTCTCATTTTACTTTCCATTATTCCAGTATGAATTTGTTCGGGATCTCTCTCTCAGTCTCTTTTTGTCTCACTCTATGTATAACGATAACTCAGAGAGCTTGCACGCAAGATGGCGTCTTACAACTGAGAACATTGAATATGTGCCCAGCAAAATTAGCCGTATAATACCCTACACTATCATTATATTCATTGTTATGACTTATTTTTCATTGTTCATATCTACATTGAAATAAACACTTAAGATATTACAAAAATTTAAGTTTATCAAAAATTAAAACTAAACCACAAAGGTAAATATTTTGTGTGTATGTGTACACAAATGGACCGTCGAAGAAATATAGCAGGACGTAGGGTAATTACTAGTTCTTGAAACTCTCTCGTTCATGTTTTCTCTCGACCCGTTATATGTAATTGTAAAATGACTGCTTTGGAGTTGGGCTGCTCTGACTCTCAGTGCTTTAACTGAACGGTGTCTCTTTATACTTAGGCGAGTGTGGAGATTCTACTCTCAGAATGCTCCTCGGTGCACACATACATATGCAAAAAATTCTTATTCATTTTTTCAGTTTCAAATTTTTTCGTATGTCATTAATTTAGCTTCAGTTTTAATATGTATTATATATTTATTTCGGTTTTATTTTGACTAAATTTATTTAAAAAAATATATCAAAAAACCAACGATAAATTCCACTCTATCTGTTTTTTCTCTTTTTATTCACTTTCACTTTCTAATACTTAAAAGTAAATGAACTTAATCATGCTGACGAATACGATCATAAATGGACCACCTTTATTACTCTAAACTAAGTAATTAATAGAAATTGAAAAAGAAATTGAAGAAATCCTTGAATCGTAGTAAATAAAATAATAAAAAGAAAATTCTACTACCACAAAACACTCACAAAAAAAAAAAAAAAAAGAAAGAACAATGAAACAAACAAGAAGAAACTCAAACTCTTTTTTAAAATTCAAAACCTCCAAAAACATAAAAACTGCTTTAAAACAAAAATCACTCATAAACAATGAAAAATTAATGTATTTTAAAAAAAAATGATGAAAATGTTAAAAACCAAAACAAAAGTAAAAAGGAAGTAAATTTTTTAAATAATGATACCTACATATATCTACCTATAATCGAAAATATTCGTAGAACTACTACATACTACCACTAAAACAAAAATAAATATTTGAAATATTTTGTATTCGAAAGTAAATAATAGAAAAAGAACAAGTATTACCAACCATTTTACCTAACATTTGAAAAAAAAAAAACACAAAAAAATAATGAATATTCCTACATGCTTACAAAAAAAGAAGAAAACAAAGTGAATAAATTAATGAATCAAATAAAATTTTAATGAATATTAAAGATTAAGTTAGAGTTAGGATTTATTTGTGAGTTGGAGAACAGAGTTTTTATTTTTTCTAGTTTTCAGTTAATGAAACTAGTATAATACAAAATTTATTTGATTTCGAAATATATATTTAACCATGAACTCTTTGAAATTTATAATTTATGTTTTAATAACAGCATTCATTTTTTCTAACAAATCACTTTTTATTCATCTCATGTTGTTCTCTCTAAATCTCCCTTTTTGTCATTTAAGTATCAAAGCACGAAACAGCGCAGTACATACAAAGCATCCGAGCACTACGATGTTCAAACATGAATTCGTTCTCTTACATTTGCTTTAGTATGAAAAACCAATTGCTTCTCCCGACAAAATTAAAATGGAGTCTTTATTTCCAGTATGTGTCAATCGTTTATTCAAACAACCATTTTGCGCGAAACACCTGTTCATCGCGATGTGCAACAACGAACTGTATTAATTTGTTCGTTAGCTTGCATTCATATCCATAGGGCACGGACTCTCAATTAGATGTTCTCAACTTCTTCGAGTTCCAGTATAGAAATTTACCGTTTTAACCTCACAGAGCTCTCTCGTTTACCACCGCTCTCTCTCTCTCTCTCTCTCTCTCTGATCTTTTGAATGCTCTCAATTTATTTTAACTCCGCCTTTTTTGCTTTGAAATAATATATAATAATTTTATCGTTCAAATGAAATGTTTCCTGCTCAATTTGTCTCCACTTTTCGAGGGCTTTTGCATTTTATATATATTTTCTTGTAAATTAGTAGTTTATTTTTATTAGTTAAAAATGCATTTAACGTTTTTAACCAAATACTTGTTAAATACTATGTTCGAGTTTATTATTTATAAGTATTTTTTTGTATTTTTTCTATGCTAGAATCGATAAAAATTTCAATTCTCAAAGATTTCATATAAAAAATACATATTTTTCGTTTAGCACAGACACAAATCATCATTTGAAACAGGAATTGTATTAGAGTGATGCACTAAGCGTAGCCAAGATCTAAATTTTGTCTATGAATTGTAATAGATTTATTGAAATGAGTAAAGACATAAACCAGAAACTGATGTATGTTTCAATTGAAGTTCTGCTCACCTCATTTTATATTCACCATTATTGGTAGAAGCCCTTGAAATAGCAGTAACAATCCCATTTGGCTTTAACATGCAACACTGACATCTGGCGGAATTGTTATGAAAAAGCAAAGACTTCAACCTTACCCACATGCACTGTTCACTTCAAAAATCAACAAATTTACATTTTTTAATATTTTTTTTTTAAATTTTGTTCTTTTTTGATTTTGATTGGTTAAATTTGATATCTATTAGTTAATTTGAATCAATGCATCAATTTTCCAACTCGGGGCTATTTTAATAATTTCCCCACTTGGATGAATTGTTTGTACCTAACATTTTAATAGCGTATGTCTATAACTTTTAAACGATTTTCTAGCGTTTAATTTATTCAAACATTGCATTATTACTTATTGATTTTTACAAAAATATAATTTTCAATACAACTAAAAACTTTAAACTCCAATTCATTTAATCGCGTACTAACTTAATATACATGCATAAATATCACAACAGAAACGAAACAAAAATATCCTTAGATAAATTAATTTCATAAAAAAATAAATATTTTGATGTTTAAGAAAAACAAAATTTGTGACAATACATTTATAAGAAATTTCCAAGAAAAAAAAAGAAGCTAGACAACAACAACAACAGCAACAGCAGCAACAACTATCTTAGTAATTTATTACGATTAGTAAAAGAAGATTTTTTGGAACAAACCAACAAACCCAATTTAAACGAATTAATAAACATATCCATATCCTAAAATAAAACAAAAAAAAAACAAAAAACCAAAATATATATTTCCTATAGCATTGAATATTAAACAAAAATAAATATTAAAAAAATAAATAAATTAAACGAATTTAAAAACAAATCAAGTAAACATACCTACATATAAAATTAAAAATTATCACAATATTTAATCAATTGATATTAAAAAAAAAATGAAAAAATAAAAATTGGAACAAAACAAACCAAACACCTAAATAAAACTAACTAAATTTTACACAGCATTAGAATGAACATATCTCCTTGAAATTTGCAGTTATACTTATATTCAATAAATATTTGCAACAATAACTACAACAAAATGTTTATATAAAATATTAAATTTAACAGAATTGTGACAAAGAAAAAAGAAAAACAGAAAAGTTGTAGGTAAAAAAAACTTTAAGCAGCAAGTGAAAGCAAAAATAATTCTGATATTTATTTGAAAAGAACTTGCCATTTTTGATTTTTTTAAACTGCCAATTTTACATTGCCACATTAACTGAAAAAGATATTATAGAATTTCTAATAGAAAATATCTTTTTTTTCTTTTCTTTTTTTTTTTTGTACTTATTAACAGCAACAACAAGAAATGATTTTTGTAAGTATTTGCTTAAAAAAAAAAACACAAAACTAATGAATATGAAACGAAGACAATTTTAAATTACAAATGAAAGAGAAATTATTAATACATATCCCAAACTAAAAAAGTCTCTTATGTTTATGAAAAAAAAAACGAAATAAATTCATTATTCGCTTAAAAAAAAAGAAACTCAATTGAAACAGGTTTAACGAAGAAATTATATGAAGTTCTACACGAAAGAATGCTATAGAAATCACATACTTACTATCACATTTCAATTATAAATGCAACTATTAATCCATTACCATTCGTGACTGTAAGGAACCCAGAGGAAAACTGACGAATCCGTGTATCCCCTGACCCCTAATTCTTACATCTTGTTATTTTTCGTCAAAACAGAAGTTTCGCATCTGAACATCGCCTGAACTTTCATGGATCACCGGCAACCTTGTATTGTATTGTATTGTATTATAGAGGTTTCTGTCGTTGTACCGCGACCTATAAGATCTATTGTACGTCCCTCTTTTCTTTCTAGTCTAATCTGCCTAGAGTACCTCATCCAGTCCAGTCTCCCTCAAGAATTTGAGTATTGCGCCCAGAGCTATGGATGCTAGTTCTGTACTGGGCACTTGGTGCATGCCAAGACATTTCCTTCTTTTGTGGATCAGTGCTCCACATTGAGCTAAAATATGTTCTGATGATTCGTCTTCCTCATTACAAAACCTACAAATTGAGCTTTGCTCAATCCCTATCTTGCAAAGGTGTTCTCTGAGCCCGCAATGCCTAGTCAGAATACGAGCTAATATGCGCAAACTGTTTTTGTTGAGACCAATGCAGAATGCGTATCTACTCTTATTATAATTACCTAAAAGCGCTTTGGATTGCCTCAGTCCCGTAAGATTGGTAAAGAGTTCTTGACTCTTGTTCCTCTCTTCTTGCCTGATTACGCTATCTCTTATTCCACAGAAGGGTTCAGGTCCCACGAAAGTGGTTGCTGCCCCCTTTCTTGCAAGCTCGTCTGCCTGCTCATTACCCTCAATTCCTGCGTGTCCAGGGACCCAACATAGAGCGACTTTGTTGTCATTGCCCAGTTGATTGAGCTTGCTCAAACAGTCTCACACCAACTTAGAGGTGATCTCAAAGGAGCATAATGCTCGAATGGCTGCTTGGCTGTCCGACATGATAGCGATATCTTGCCGTTTGTACTGTCTATCCAGGTTGAATTGCACACATGTGCTAATTGCATGAATTTCAGCTTGGAAGATGCTAGGATACTTCCCCATCGGCTCAGAGTGTTTGATTCTTGGCCCAAATACTCCTGCCCCAGTTCCATCCTCGGTACGTGACCCATCTGTATACCACTTAATCGTGTGTTCTTTGAGTGTGTAGTTATACTCTACACCCTCCCATTCGTTCTTACTACTAAGTACCGGCAACCTCGTAGCCTCAATAGGAATTTTTTACTAGCTTTTTTAGTACATTATTATTAGATAGTATTTTTTTTTTTTAAGATAGACAAAGTCTTTTACTATTAATAATTCATTCAATTAGAAAAAGAATCATAAGAAAATAACGATTGTAAAAATTTCCCATTGAGGACTTTATGGCAACTGGGACCCTTAGTAAAACTTAATTTCATAGGCTCTACAGTCTGAATTTCCATTTACCAACCTCTGTTAGAATCACTACTGCCCATGCCCTTCTAATGTCGACTATTAACTATGGTTTAGAGTGTGTGTTTACTTGCACCTCCAAAGATAATCTTGATCGTTTGCGAATAGTTTTCAATAGAATTATCAGATATGTGTTTTAGCTGCGTGCTCGCGATCATGTGTCCGAATTTGTATTAAAGTTCCTTGGTTGTAGCTTCCAGGATTACGTCCGTCTAAGATCAATGATACTTTTCTTTAAGGTGATTAAATTTACAACTCCCTATCTTATCTTTATGATCTATTCAAGTTTTCTAAATCACTTAGGAATACACAGATTATAATCCCAAGTATTTTTAAATCTGCATATGAAAAATCATTTGTTGTTGAGATTGCGCGTCTGTGGAACTGCCTGCCCTTAGAAATTCGGTCGTTTTCAGTCGTGCTCAGTCAGCTCTTTTAGACATTGATGCCTCCTACATCTCAATAATAAATGATTTTCTGTTACAAAGATTCTTCCTTGTCACTAACAACTACAACTAAAGAGGCATCCTCATGTTTCGTTTGGGGTGGAGTGCTATGTTCTTTGGTTTTCTTTCTTCCCTTCTTTCTTCCTTTACCGTTTCTACATTTCTTTCCTCTTTCACCTTTTTCCACTTTTTTCTTTTTTCTTTATTTTTCCTTTTTTTTCAATTTATTTAAGTTTCATATTTTTCTTGTAACAAGTAAAACAATTCTTTATTTGATTTTTACTTTCTTTTAATTTTTCTTATTGTTTACTCTCTCTATTTTTTTTTTTTTTCTGAAATCAAACTTGGCCATATCTGGCGTTTCGATTATATTTAACTAAATAAATAAATAAATAAATAATTGAAATTAAAGAAAAATTAAAAAAAAAATGGGTTATTATGTTTGAGTAATCAGTTTTTCTCATTACAAATTTAAAAATTGGGAGTATTTGGACTAAATTAATCGGTATCTTAGTACTGAAACATTACCAAAAACAAGCCGGATAAGGGCTTCTCTAGGCTACCGGCAGCTTATGGTTCATTGATTGCAGGGTCGTAGAGAGAAATTTTTTTTTTTTTCGGATGTTTTATTCGAAGAAAATATTCATAAATAATTTTTATCAAACTGATTTTTAAATACAATAAATTAAATCAGAGATACATTTGATGGACCCTATAAAATTAAAATTTTAGGAAAAATTTTCCGATTTTTTTTAATCTTAACCTCAAAAAAAAATGGCCAAAAGTGACAAAAAATTCCCAGAATAATCAAATTAAATTTTTTCAAACAAATATTATTCAATGTGCATTCTAGAGCATTTTCTTTTTTTATCGTGAGGGACATAATTTCATTATTATTATTTGAAGGAAGGACGACTCGAAAGTCAGGCACTGCGACCTATAAGATCTTTTGTACCAAAGCCCCAAGAAAGAAAGAAAGAAAGGAAGGGAGAAAGAAAGATAGATAAGAAATATACCGAAGCCGAGAATCGAACTCGGGTCTCCAGAAACAAGAGTCTGGCACTATTCCACTAGACCACAGTGGCGATGGTAGGACCTACAGTTTAACGCCGATTCCGAACGGCTATGTGGCAATTTTTTATCAGCTCGGTGGTTTTGCCATTACCAATCAAGGTGTGTACTTGTACACATTCTTATAATTCTCATCCACTTCATATCGATAGTGAATATAAGAATATGAGAATTAAGCACCAGACCAAGACGGTAATCGAACCCGCAACCTTCTGGATGAAAGTCTAATGCACTATCCACTAGACTATCGAGGTCGTCGACATAATTTCATTAACTCATTGACTTCCCACTACTGATGATGTACCCAACCTCAAAAAAAATTACCAAAAATAGTAGAGGCTCATTTTTTTCAAAAGATCATCATTGGGAATTTGAGCCATTATCAATGATAAGGAACCCGGATGAGGTTGGCTTATATTCCCTAAATTCGTGAAGTCACAGCATTGAAAGAGATCTTTCAAGTCGTGGTGCTCTGAGCAGTAATGCGTTAAAAAATTAATTTTAAGATGGGTTTTGCTAATAAGATGGAGTTTTTGCGAAAGAATTTTTCACATTGAACACAAATCTGAGGTCAAAAACTTCCCATCACGTCACGTTTTAGGAAAAAAAAAAATGGGGTTCAAGCAAGTCTTATTCTTAACTGGTGAAAGAGTATTTTGATAGTCTCCAGCGCTTGTCTACCCGTAACAAAGTTACGCTTTGTTGGATACCCGGCCACCGTGACATTGTTGGTAATGAGGCAGCCGATGAACTGGCTAGACAAGGTTCATCTACCAAGCACTTCGGCCCCGATCCGTTTTGCGGAATCGGCTGGGCCTCTACGAAATCTATCGTTGAGGAGTGGTCTAAGGCAAAATGGCTAGAGTATTGGAACTCTATCCCGGGTTTAAGACAGGCAAAAGCTCTCACCATTCTGCTTGCCAAAAATCAGCCCATCTCTTATTCCAAATCTGACCTTAGGCTATTGGTGGGCTACATGTCTGGACACCATGGGCTCAGATATCACCAAAGCAAAATAGGTCTGTCCAATGAGACAGAATGTCGTCTATGTATGGAAGATGACGAGACGACACTTCACATTCTGTGTGAGTGTCCGGCCTTGGCTCGGCTCAGAGGAAGAATCTTTGATTATTCGTTTTTGACGGCTGATCACATGAAATCTTCTTCTACGAAAGATGTCTTGACTTTTATTAGGTCAGCCGAACGTCTTTTGTCATAAAATGGGGAATGGCACAAAAGATCTTTTAGGTCGCCGTGCCTGCCTGGTTGGGCTCCTCTAATACTAATAGTAATAATAAGTCTTATTTTACAAGGATCCGATAATTTTTTCTATTTTTTATTAATTTTTAAACTTTTCAAACTGATTCAGGACGAAAATTTAAATCAAAAACAGTTACTGACCCAGAAAAACTATGAATGCAGGAGTGCTCAGTATCACCTTCTCTTTTTGAGTCCGTAGTCAAACCTCATGTCGAAGAAAACAAATCGGATTTGATCGCTTAGTGTAACTAAGATTTCAAATTTATTTTTTATATTTGACTTTTTAGAAAAAAAAACCGATGGAAGTAAAAAATATCGTTAAATAGATTTAGATAGACTTTTTTTCCATCCATTGGCAATTAATCTCTAAAATTAGAATAAAGTTTCCACATTTCGGGGGGGGGGAGGGAGGGGTCAGAACCCCCAAACCCCCCTCCTCCCCCCCTAAATACGGCCTTGATTGATTGGTAGGTAAATACGAGGCATAGTTTTGCATAGAATAGCAGAAATTCGATTGAGAGAAATTTTCGACTTTTCCAGCTTTAATGCAGATGGTCGTCGTAACCTGGTGGTTTATGTGTCGGACGGATACGCAAAAATGTCCGTGTTCAAATCTCAGAACCCTCAATCAAAAATAGAAAGTACAAATTTTTCTACACGGCATAGACTGATTCATCCTGAAAACAAAATTCAAAAAATTCATATTGTTAAAACCAAGCAATTTTAAGATAACACTCCAACTAAGAAAACTCCAAAAAAAATTTTGGCGAAAAAATGATTGGTGTGGGTGCAAGAGCAGCTCAAAGTCGACAAGTTTTTCATAAAAATGTTGAATCGTTCACTTTTAGTTTTTTAGTCCGTTGAGTAAAAACAATCTGAAAAATAAGTTTTTAATGATATCCTGCCGAAAGTTCGAGTTTTGTATTTGCAATTTATGAAGAAAATTTTTTGTAATATTTTTTCATCAATATTTGAAAAGCTAAAAGTTCTGCATTGTTTCTAAAGTTAAGTATTTTTGAAAATACAAAACCCGAAAATTGATGAAGTTTGGGAGAGAAAATGTAGAAAGTGTGTAAAAATAAATATATTCCATGAATTTTTCTCAATTCTACAGGATAATGAAAAAACATCTTCCACTATCTTCCGCTCTCAGGAAAAAATTCAATTTGAAAATAAGCCTGAACACGTTTTCTTCGACAAAAATTGGGAATAAATTTTTTTTTTATTAATCCTGAAAGTATGCAATCATACTAAAAAATAAATAAAAGTGTAAAAAGTCAAAAGTTACATTCATTAATATCATTTTTATTCCTACATTAAAGGAACGCAGTAAAAATTATTTAATTTTATGAAAAGTCTAGCATCAATTTAGCTAAACAAAATACATTCCTTGAAGATCAAACCAGCCATTCTTCCATCTTAACTTGCCAAATATGAGGAAAATTGTAACTTTAAACTTAGTTTGTGGCGAAATCAAAACAGGTTAATTAAAACTGACTTCAGTTTAAGTTTGGCGACCAAAAATTTGCTAGCAAAGAAAATTTCATGGAAATCAAAGCGTTCCTTCTAATTTTGTCTCGAATGAGATTCTATGGGATTAAATCAGTATGTGGCGCCACCTGTTGGCTTTTTTGATTGAAGTTAGAGAGACTGCAGTTATGCCTTGATGTATACAGACTATCCCCTATATGGTCCTAGGTCACATTTGAGATCATTTTCAACATTTGCAGATACCGTAGGTGGAGAAAGGAATTTAGTTTTGATTTTCTTTTAAAGTTAAGTATAACTAGTGGCACAACGATGGAGTAAAAATAAGTTATCAAAAGCTTCAACATCCAAAATGGCCACATTTTTCTCAACAGTTGTTTTAGCCAATTGTCATACCATTATTCACCATTTTCCTTTATTCCATAATACCAGTGGCGGATACAGGAAAATTTTTTTTGGGGGGGAGGGGTTAAATAAAAAAATTCTCCATATGAACCAAAACGCGTTTTTTTTCTCCTTCGTGTATCGTTTTTTTTTTTTGTTTATTCATAAACTTTATTTCGATGACTATCAATTTCAAAGGTATGGCCATGTGAAAACTTACTGGTACGTTACGCATTTCAGGGAAACCCTGTTCTTGTAGCAAAGCATTTCACAATTTCTATGATCTATTTCCAAGGTAAAGGAACGTGGAAAATATAACAATACATTTATTCAGTTTTCGGTTTTAGATTGGTTTATAATGGGTCCGGAGAATTAGTAGAATTTTAAGAATAATTTAAAGTCGCTGATTCCTACCTTGTATTCAAATTTTCTCTTTCCTATCTGGGATTTTCTATATATCGACCCGAAACCTATAATTTGGTTTTTTTTTTGGTGGATTCAATTCTATACCTGAGAATAGAACCCGTTGAACTGGTACTTGAGTCACGTATTTAAGAACTAAATCACCGAAATGATCCATTTTATTAGAACAATCCATTTGGACATTTTTTAAGAATTTAACCCCATCTGGGAATCGAACCAGAGGCAGATGTAACTCCAGTCAAGCACTCATTCACGAAGTAACCATTGTTGAACGTCGTCGAGCTGTTTTTGTTTCTGAACTAGATTAGCAGCTTCTGTAGGAGATTAATTTGACGTTAAAGTGGCACAAAAAAATTCTTAAAAAATTTATTTTTCATTTAATCTTGAGTAGAACTTAGATTTAAAATGTCTGTAATTAAATACACTATGCATTAAAAAAAAAGAAATGTCCCTGATTTGGACTTCTAATTAAAAATAAATGGAATTTAAAATTGAAAATTTCAAAAAAATCGTGAAAAATGGCAATTTTTGAACATTGAGGAACCATAACTCAGCTATTTGTTATTTGATCAAAACAAACAGCATATCGAAGGAAAGGGTATTCAATTCATTTTTTAGCAATTTGCAGTTCATTTCGATCGAGCTCTTTGTTTGGACTCCACAAGGATTTGAGTGAAACCTTACCCCGAAAAACACAAAGTTATTGCTCGGCAAAAATTCATACCATAGAAAAAAAAAAAAAAAAAATTTTTTGTATTCAGGAGGTCCCAATTTATCCACTCAAATATGTTTTGTTTCTTGGTACTTTTCAAGATTTGAAATTTGTAAACCAGTGTAATTAGTTTTACAGAACTGTGATAGTAAGAAAATGTGAATCTAATATTGGGAGTATGAATGTATAAACTCGTATTTTTTTTCGTAATTTGGACATTTATTGTGGAAAAGTGATTGCAAATTTATTCTTTAAAGTATTGTCCATCGTTAGTCACAACCTTTTCCCATCTCTCTGGTAGCATACGGATTCCGCGTCGCAAGAACTCCTCATCTTTTGAGGCTATCTACGAATCGACTCATTTTTTGAGTTCTTCAAAAGAACGGAAGTGCTGTTCAGCCAGGCCATGTGTCATCGATCGGAACAAGTGGTAATCAGAAGGAGCAATGTCTGGAGAATACGGCGGCTGGGGTAACACTTCCCATTTCAGCGTTTCCAAGTATGTTTTTACTTGCCTTGCAACATGCGGCCGAGCATTGTCTTGCTGAAGAATAACTTCGTCGTGTCTATTCTCATATTCTGACCTCTTAACCTTTAATGCTCGGCTCAAACGCATCAATTGTAGTCGGTAGCGGTTGCCAGTGATCGTTTCATTCGGTTTCAACAGCTCATAATACACGACACCTTTCATATCCCACCAAATACACAGCATGAGCTTGGATCCATGGATGTTCGGCTTTGCCGTTGATGTTGATGCATGTCCGGGCGGTCCCCATGATTTTTTACGCTTTAGGTTATCGTAACGTATCCACTTTTCATCGCCAGTCACAATACGATGCAGAAAACCCTTTCTTTTCTGTCGTTCAATCAGCAGTTCACTTGTGAAAAATCGTCGTTCGACGTCTCTCCGCTTCAATTCGTACGGCACCCAATTGCCTTGCTTTTGAATCATTCCCAATACTTTTAATCGTTTAGAAATGGTTGATTGATCAACTCCTAAAGATTCTGCAAGTTCTTGTTGCGTTTGACATGAATCTTCTTCGAGTAATGCTTTCAATTCTTCATCTTCGAACTTTTTCGGGCCGCCTGCACGTTCCCTGTCTTCAACATCAAAATCACCACTTTTGAAACGGGCATACCACACCTGACACATTCTAACGTCTATAGCACAGTCAGGATAAGCTTCAGTGAGTAAACGATGTGCTTCAGTTGCGTTTTTCTTTAAATGGAAGAAGCAAATTAAAACTTCCCGCAAATGTTTTGTTTTTGTTTTGTTGGCACGAAATTCGACATTTTCAGCTATAGTAAAACACTTTTGTAAAATTATGAAAATTATTTGACAGATCAATTCTTATAGTATTTTTGGCGCTCTTCGAGATAGAATAGCTGTCAATGTCAAAAAAAAAATGGCGCGTATGATAGATATGAAGTTAGTCACAATTACGAGTTTATACATTCATACTCCCAATAATTTTAATTTTTGATTAGTGTACATTAAAGAAAAATTTATCAACGATTTTTAAAATTATTTTTAATTCTAAATATGTTTAAAATAAATTAAAATTTTCGTTTTCAATTTAAAAAAATTTCATTGCCACTGAAAAAAAAAAAGTATTAAAGTGAAGAATTTACCAAATAAAAATATAAATATTAAATTTGCAATAATACAAAATAGAAAATTAAAATCAATAAATAAAATATTTATTAATTATTACATATAAAAAAAAAAAAATTATACTGCACAGAAGTGCACACACACCCACACATGACAAATATGTATATGTGATTTGTATGTTTTGGAACAATTGAAAAATAATAACTTAGGCACAATATTAATATAAATATATATCAGCATGAATATATTTATGAATTATAGTAATATTAATGCGCCCCACCCTCAAACTCTTACTTCTCTACTTAGCTATCCCTTAGTTAAATTTCCAAACAACACAATAAAAAAACAAAAAAAAAAAAAAACAAACAAATAAGAAAATAGAGAAAAACAATGAATTCAAAACAAAACTCTTGAGAAATATTTTTATGTAGTAACTAATTAAATTAAAATTCTATTTTATAAAAACCAAAAAAGAAAAAAAAAATCAAGTAAACTTTATTTTCTAGTTGAATAAAATGAAAATTGCTTTATTACTCTTTAATATCAACAAAGAAACAAAGAAACAAACAAAAAACATATGTGTGCTCGTACTATATACATACATACATAAATAATTATATATTTAGATTTCTAAATTAATTTTAATTAATTAATTAATTAATTAAATATATATATATATATATACATAACTCGTATATAAATTGTACCTATCTTTTGATACCGAATGAATTACAAATTAAACGACGATAAACAACAGTAAACAACAACATACATACATATACAGACATACATACAAATATGCATACATATACAGACAAATATCACACATATTACATACCACATCTTTAAAATGGTAATTATTATTATTATTATTATTATTATTATTATAATTATTAAATGTTTGGAACAAAAAAACAATAACAAAATTGACTCTTTCAAAATGTTTTCCATACCAAAATACATACATACATATACATATATTATATACTAATATACAAATTATTATATACCTTCAACATACAATATATGATTAATAAATAATAATTATAAAAATATATGAATGAATAATACAAAATACAAAACAAAACAAAAGAAAACAAAAAAAAAGTTGATACAATAAATAAACAAAAATAAAAACGTTAATTATTCAAAAAATAAAAGGAAGTTTTATCTTAAGGCGCATAGGTTCTAGACTGATCGAAGTTCAAACAAAGTTGAACTCAGATGGTCACTACTTATTAGAGATTATCACGGTAATACTTCGAATTAGCTTCGATTGATTCTTGATTTGGTAGAGTTTTAAGAATTATATTTGGTAAGGCCAGGTGCGATCAGGTCCCTCTACGGCTAGTATTTTCAACAGAGTTTAAGTCACCCCCTTCAGCTCATTCCACCATAGTGGTTTGAATATAAAACTTTCCTAGCCGAATAAACAGCGAAGCCGTTGGATTTTGAAGCGCTTATCTTGTTAGATAAAGGTCTATTAAATACTTAGGCTGGAAAAGAATCCTTTATATCTACTACACCCTGACCCATTTCTACCAAGCTATTGTTAGTTTGATTTCCCATAAGTTAAGTAATAAACAATTTTTTGTTTGGGTTAAATTGCCCGAACCAAATTTCTTTTTTCTTTAAACATTTCTACGCCCAGCTAACTCATTTATAATTAATACTACCAACTATACTTTTTACTTTTTTAAAAGAACCTCCTTTTTTCGAACAAGATCCTTTTATAATAATATTCTTTTATTACCCTTTTTCTGTCCTTTTTTCCACAAAAAAAAAAGTACATCAACGAAGCAACTGCAACCGTTCGTGACGTCTATATTAGACGCATCAATCCCTTAAAAACAACGACTTATGTTCTACATTCCCGTCATATTTCGCTTGCCGCTCAATAAAACCCGAAAAAAATCTCTTTTGAGTAGAAACAAACGTCCACTGATTAACGTTGAGTGAAGATCTTTCAATATACGCACGCTTAGCAAGTCCCATACATTGAATTTTCGAAAATTGTTGAGTTTGTTATTTTCTTTCCTGGTTGTTTAGCTCTGATTGAACGTGTGATCGCAAAAGCGAAGAAAATTTGGGAACCGGAGAGATCCATTTTGACTGTTAAAATCTATTTGGAATATTCGTGCATCGACTTCTATAACTTTCTCAGAACTTAACCGGTGCTATTGCGGTAAATTTCTAATCAGGAAAAATACGATTTTAAGTGACCAATCGAATAAATCCGGGTGCTCTCTATCGTAGATGAATAATAACAATTACAATTGATTTTATTTTAATTTTTAACTCAATTTGATGCTTAATTTTAATGTTAACAAAATTGTTGCCACAAATAGATTACTTCTGGGGTCATATTCATCGGATATTTACGAAGATCTGTGTAGAATGAGTGAGAAATTTGTTTCTCTGAGTCTATTTATGAGTTCTGTGTCATGGGAACAGTTTGCTCTTTTAATTCTATCTCATTTTCTGTATTTCTGACTGATTGTTTTTTATTCTATAATACCCAAATAAAATGCAAAGCCTTCTTTGCTTCTTTCTTGGCTAAACTTGTTTGCTATCTCATACCCTTTCCCGTACTATCTGTTATTGTGTCTTGTCAGTCATTCCCTAGTCCAGTTGAGAGACTAATGTGCAAGAGTTCAGAACAAGTCAGGAATCTCAATCTCTCAGCAGTGATAATTTCAGTTCAAGCTTTTATCATTAAATCAAAGACCCCATGATCCCAACATTAGTTCTTTAACACCATGACTGTCAAACCAATTTAGCCCTAAAGTTTAGAGACTTTTCGAGACCTACCGTAATATTCAGAGCATTGTATCTTAATGTATTTTTATGAAAATTAAATTTGAAACAGATTTTCGTCAGAAAAAATTTCTGTCTGTTAAGAGGCCCATCCACTGGCACGCAAGAATGCGCAAATTCGTGGTTACGCACACAAGAATGCTCGTGTATGGCAATAAAACGCGCATACATGCGTGCGTGATTTCTAAAAATTTAGAATTTCGCTGGCAAGAAAGCGCATTCTAGCACGGCAGTGGATGGGCCCCTTTAAACAATAACTCAAATCCTGCGTAAGTAAAATATCGAATGTGGTCGGGACTATAGAAGTTTAATGAATTCTTTTCCCCTACCCATGTAGTACATCGAATGCAAGCAATATAATAGATTCATTTCTTATTTTATAGCTACCTAGTTGTAATGGAATGTGAAATGAATTATTGATTACTTACCAGAGAATGAAACACCATGTAGTTAGTGTGGTGAACTGTGGAGCATGGGTTAATATCTCAACCTCAACAAAAAAATTATGTGTCTGCAAGCACTCACAGTAGAAGTGAACCATGTTGTTTATTAGAAAATTGCTAGAAAACAATTATGAAACATTCTGTTGAAGTTTTCGCAGTACTCTTCTCTCTATTTTGTTGTTGCTTTTCTTCTGTTGATACTTTCTATACTTATCGGCACAAACACGACTTAGTACACGTATATAACACATGAGAGAAAAGTTCAGTTATATGCAATCAAGCCGAGACTTCTATATCAACTCTCTCAATAAAGCACATGCGATAAAACTGCGAGAAGTTATCTCTCTGCTTGATTGTATATAGCCGAATAGTAACTGCATAACTTCGTTTTGTACTGGTTTTGTTAGAGTGCGACGTTGTTGTTGAAGCTTTTGTACTCTTCCTCTTTCTAAAGCTTTTTTTCGTTGATACTCTCTACATTTATCGGCACAAACATGACGTAGCACACGTATGTATTGTAATACATGAAAGGAAAATTCAGTTATATGGTATCAAGCTCTCTCGCTAAAGCACACGAAATAAAACTGCAAGAAGTCGACTCTCTACATGATTGTATGCAGCCGATACATATATGACTTCGTTCGCTAAACACTAACAACAACATAACTTCGTTTCTTATTACTTTGGAATGAGTGCAACAACAACGCGACTTCCATTGCAAAATTTTCGATTTACCCTCGCTTCAAAAATTTCTTTTAACTCTGCACTTTTAATAATACTTTAAATTAAACATAAATTATGTATTTGTATTTTCCCAAAACATAATTTATCAAAAATTTTATTGTAGATTATTAAAAAAATTAAAAAAATATTACAAGCTTATATTTAGAAAACAACAACACACACTTTTGTTTGTTTAACTTCTAATACAAAAATATACATACGTTCTTATAAACAAAGGCAAAAATAAAGAGAGAGAGAGAGAGAGAGAAAGACCGATAGATAGCGAGAGCATTAATGAAAATGAGAGCAATACAGACAAGTTACTAAAAATATAACACACACTTTTACGTATTTTTATCGGAAAGAAGGTGAACTGAATGAACCATTGGAAATAAGGAATAATGGGAATCAAGAAATCATTAAGAATAAAGGAAACATAATGCTAAGATTGTCCCATTCAAGGGGGATTTGGGGATGAGGAATAACAGATAGAGATACAGATATAGACTCAGGTACAGAATGCAAAGTAAGATATAGTCGCGCTGCCATGTAGTAGCTACCGCTTTTACCAATGAGAATAAATGTTATTTAATGAGGATGATAGTAATGAGCATGATGATGAGGATCTGGCCCGGGAGCATAATGAGCATATGCAGAATGAGAATGAGCATGTGGGGCTAACGCTGGATAGGCAACGTGAAAGTGAGCAGGGAGAGGAGCAGGTGCAGGAGCGGGAGCAACTGGTACGGGTAGAGGAGCAGGAGCATGATGATGTATGGGAGCATCCAAAACTAAAGGATATGCGGGATAAGCAGGTGCATGTGATACATGTGGGACATGTAAGCTTTTTGGAGGTAATAATGGTCCAGGTGGGGCGGGTGCTGGTACTGGTGCATGAGTTTTATACGCAATTGGTTCTTTACGTACAACAGCATTAAAACCATGATGCGGATCGGCGGTATAGTCAACGGTACGTTTAGTGCCATCAGGATCAACAAGAGAGTAACTGCCCTTTACAACATCGCCGTGGCGGGTTTCATGTTGACTCTTCAGATCGCCCGTATAGCCATCATGTATATCATAGCCGAAAGAATATTTTGGCGATGGATCATATGGTTCTGGTGCAGGTGCGGGTTTGGGTGCTGAGAATAGTTACAAAAAATTACATATAAATATTTGAATAATTTGCAGTTTTCAAAGAAAATAACTGTATTCTTACCGGGTGCAATATATGGTCCTGGTAGTGGGTCATGATGTGGCCCATATCCACCATAATGCAGCGGTCCATCTGGTATATGATGATGTGGTCCATAATGTGGTGCATATGGACTAATGACGCCACAATGCGCAATGGCCAGCGTTGCAGTTAGAAAGAGTATCTGCGTAGAAAGAATTTTTGTTGATTAATAAAGGTGCATTTTAAATTGTAAAAATTCATATTCTCATTGGGTCTAGAAAACTTTTAATTTATTTTAATTTTCGATTTTAAATCAGTTTACTAAAATAAGTAAACTGATTTTAAAGATTAAAACAGATCATTGTATTTAGCCCACCAGAAGTTAATTTAATTAGGAATATGTAATTCAAAAATTTTAAGGGCCGTTTTCTCAATGCCCGGTTAAGCACTAATCAGAACTAATTACTACTAAGTACTAACCGTCGGTTCAAGTTCGAATTAGTGCTTAATCGGACATTGAAAAAACGGCCCTAAGAGATAGAGAAATTTTTTTTTACAAATATAACTGTGATCGCATAGATCTAATGTTGTCTGAACTGGAGAGTTCGTTCTGTGTCCTCTTATAATTTCTTTTCGCTTTTAAAAACTAGCTGCAACGCCTTAAAGAAAATGCTCGGAAGCTAGCCTTAGCAATGAGTTACATTGTTTCATATTTGAGCATATTTCGGTAGAAAATTTTTCTTGTAAATTTTTCGTGAAGTAATTTTAAAGTTGTATCCTTGTCATGCCCATTGAAAATTATTTGGAAATATTTAAGAAAATGTTCTTGTAAATTTCTCGTGAAATAATTTCAAAGTTGTATCCTTGTCATGCCCATTGAAAATTATTTGGAAATATTTAAGCTTTGCGGTGATGGTATATAACTATTAGGAGAGATCTACATATCTACCACTTTATGAAGGATGAAAGTGAAAGATTTTTTTTTTCAATATTTTATTCATCGAAGTTGGCCACCATGCCCAGCCGACATTTACTGATTGGTAAATAAAATTTTATATTTTGCTCACAGGATTAAAAGTGTGCGTCTTCCACGCGAAAGACCAACACACCATCCATTGAGCTAAAAAAAAAGCTAGTAGTTACTGAAACAGCATCACAACTTAGTTGATTACAGAGCTGGGCAGTAAGGATTACGATTACATTTTAATTACTGCATACTTAATCATACTCTTTTTTTGATTACGATTGCAGTAATCAGAATTTAATCGTAATCTTTACTGCCCAGCTTTGGTTGATTATCGACAAGCTATCGAAGGAATTTGTCACTGACGGTTTTTTTTTTTTTTGTGAGTAATACATAGTCCTGAGTTTTTATAAGCCACGAATCGGAGTAGGTTTTTTGATACTGGATTCAAATGGAATAGCAGAGTTTATTTATCACATTATGGTCCTGATTGGACGTAATGCATAGAATCATTTCAGTGTCGGATTCCTATTCGGCGTCAAAAAAATTTTCGATAAAAGGCTACTTTATTTATTGAATCTGACACAATTTAAATTCTCGTAGTTGAAAACACTATAAATCCTGAGATTTTAATTTTTTGTTTGTTTGTAATATCCAAATAAAATTATATTTATTTTAATTTTCTTAAACAATGTTAAACACACACATACACACACACCTTTAACATCAACATTTCAATTGATCCTGATTTTACAATACAACTGCTACTGCTGCTAATCCTTGCAACACAACACACACACAAAAACTAAAAGCCGCGAGAAGATCGCGTCAATTTAAGCGAAACGAAAATTTCCTTGTAAATTCCAACAATTCTATTATATTAATAATAACTGCAACGTGCCACAAATGAAGAAAATCCAATGAAGACTGTAGCTGAAATCTAAATGGTTCTTTACTTTTATATTAAATTCAAAGTAAATGTCAGCGATTTCACATGGACTCACGAATTGACGCTTTTGTTGTTTGCTGCATTGGTTGGTTGCCGCTTTGTAGTCGCTTATGTTATGTGCAGCTAGTTTAACGGCAGTTA